>ML846233.1:4473-16429 GCA_009831015.1 Picea engelmannii
TACATGTTTATGATATCTGTGATGTTCACATGTGATGATGTTTTGTGATGCTTTTTATGATGTCTAATCTATATGTTGTGACAGACTTTTGATGTTTTATGTATGTGTAATGGTGTCTTGATGTGATAAATGCCAATCTAACACTAGGTTAGCCATATTATATGCTATTTGATTGAATTGTTGTGGAATATGTGTAAATGTGATTGAATCAAAATGTTGAGATAAGAGTCTAACTTGCAGGTATTTGTGAAAGAGGCAAGGATCGCGGATGCGGTACACATTGTTGAGCTGTAAGACGAAAAGATGGGAATATAATAAGACACTAAAGTGGCGAATATGGCGGTGATTGGCCTTGGCAAGGAGGCCAATGAAGGCTGAGTATTATTCTTGGTTGTTGGTTGTTGACCCCAAACATATGTTGCTAGAGTGGAGCAGTTCATGTGAGGGGGTATAGAGGGCCCAAGCGGTCGAAGTGAGATTTTGTGTCCATCAGCTAGCTCTGTCAGCGTAACCAACACAGTAGGCCAATGGAGGAAACATTTGACAATAACACAAATGGTCGATCAGACATAAGGCATGGAGGAAAAAGGAAGTTTAAAATATTCAACAAATGTGTAGAAAAAAACAAAAATCCTAGTGTAGAAGGACTACGCTCAAGCGTAAAATTTCTTTAATTACAAACCGTTGATGGGTTCTTTGAGAGGGAAGCCTTTTGGAGAGGCCAGGATGTATGCGCCTTTAGTGAGGCGGTGTTGGAAGATGTAGGGTCCATTCCATAATGACTCGAATTTTCCATGGCCAAGGGTATCGTGAGTGATATCGTAGGCAAGGACGAGGTCTCCTTTGCTAAATTAGCGAAGGTTGACATGGTGGTCAAAGGTGGCCTTCATCCAACGACTCTAAGTTCATCTAGCGCTGCTCCATTGGAAAGTGTCAGGTAATAGCTTGATAGTGATGTGCAATGTGGGAATTTCGAACTCGATGGGGAGAGTGGCTTCGACCCCATGGAAAAGATGAAATGGTGTAAAACCAGTGGCAGTTTTAACTATCATGCAATAAGCCCATAGTGTTGAAAAAAACATATGATGCCAATTGGTCTTATGTTTTTTAACCGTGCATTGCAACATGATTTTCAGGACTTTGTTGACTGCCTCTACCTGTCCATTAAACTAAGGGTAGTATGGGGAGGAGAACTCGTGGGAGAAGCCTAACTTTGAGGAGAGTTCGACGAATATCTCATTCTCGAAGTGTTTCCCGAGGAGACTAACTCTAGTGGGACTCCAAAGTAGGAAATGACGTGGTTGAAGAAAAAACATGCCGCAGTGTCAATAGTGTTGTTGAAGGTAGGCATGGCTTCGACCCATTTGGTCTAGGCACTGCGATCAGTGAGTTTCTTATATTCCATAGCAAGGGTTTTTATTCTCTCAACTTAACTATGAGTAGTTTCTTCTCTTTGATCCCTTACATCTTGTGGGGTCTCGGGCACTGCGTGAAGCTCTAACTCTGCTATGTGTTGTTGTTGTTGTTGGATAACTTCTGTGAGCTTCTCTACTTGTTGTGTGACTCGATCCTCTACCTTTATTTCTAAGACTGTCACAGAGCGAAGTGCTCTGCTGACCGCTTCTTTCACTTCAAGTTTCTTGGCAAGAAACTGTTATTTTCCTTGATGTAGTTATGTTTTTTCTTCATCAAACTTTGCTTGGAGATAAATCTTTTCTTGTTCTGCAGCTCGGCGCTTCTCTACAAGTACTCCTTGTACTTGCACCAAAGCCTGGGTGGATTGTTTTGTTTCCTCTTGTGCTCATCGAAGGTGAGATTCTACTGTATCAGCTAGTTAGTGGAGTTGGGATGGCTCATCTCCCAACTCTGGTTCTCCTGATGGCAGAGGCATAGTGGAGACTGCGCGACTAGAATGAATAGCCTATTGTACCCCTCGGAGTTCGAATTCAATCCTATCATACATTTCCTCCTGCTTCGCTCCTTGTTTCTTTGTTGTCTATAGTGAAGCATCATTTAGGGCTACTATGATGAAGTCAAAATCATCAGAGGTGAGGACAGTATGCATCTTGGTCATGGTGGCTTTCGATTTCTTCCAGGAAGAAGGTTTCAAGGGGGAAACCTTCCTCTTCTTCAAAGGGTCAACCTCGTCTCTGGGTGGTGTTACTTCACCTAGTCTCTGTTCAGCTTCTACTTCATCGCCACCCCCTCAGTCAGGTGACATGGAAGCAGTCTTCCCTAAGGTGCTACTTAAGTTTTGGACCTCCTCGGTCTTCTTATATCTGTTGGTTCTGGGTGTATTTTGTTCTTTATGAGTGTCCTCTAGGCTTTCAATATCAGATATCTCTACGGATTTGGTGGAATAAGGAGGTCAGCAGACCATTCCTTGGTGATCTCCTCAAGGTCTTCTTTTGTAATATTGTAATATGACTGGAGTTGCTCTTTATGTTCATCTGCTCGTGCCGTAATGTAGATAAAGTGTCAATCTACGCTAAACTTCATTAGTGGTTGGAACCTTTGTAAGGTGTTTGGAGTCATGCGAGGCTTGGCTTCAATGGTTCACTTTAGTTGGAGGTAGTATGTATGAAACACAGCATTTGACTGCCACTTTTTGTTCATATCAATTGAATACCACACGATAGAAAACTTCACGGCAAGTGATTCGAACGGCTCTATGTTGGGGAGGGTCTATCCTTCTGGCATCTCCCAGGAAACAAATTCAATGAGGACCAAGAGCCAGCTGAAATTAAATTCATAACCATGATCTTGTGCTTCTCTACAATCTAGTTCCAACTAGTTAACTAGGTACTTCGCCCAGTTCATCTGTAGGCCTTCCACGCACTTCCCTGCGAGGTCAATGACAAAGTCGGTGACCTGTATAGGTTGGTTCTTCCTTACTATATTTCCAGCTATCATCTAACATGATAGGCACACTGCGCCACTCTAGATGAAAGCTACCTTGTAGCATCTTTTTTCCTTCTCAACGTCGCCATACGTATCCTTAATTTTCTGTGCTATTCTGTGATCTACGGCTTTTCATGGGCAAAAGTCCTATGGGTCAGGTCCTTGCATACTCAGTCATGTGATCCTGTGGATCAGCATTGGTTCAGCTATAATGTGGTGGTATAGCCATAAGTAGTCTCCATGGTAACACGACAGTAGCATCTTGACACATGCATTGACTTCCTGGTGTCGTCCGAAGTGTGGGATCTTCATAACATTCAGCAGGGTGGACTGCGCAAGGTTCATCATCCACGACTAAGGGATGATCTTTGAGTTCTTCCCTTTTGTTCTAGTTAGGTACTTGTATGGGGTGATCATGCCATAGATCTTTTGATCTCCGAGGTTCAAGTCGTTGAACTTCAACATTGTAATCTTATCCTGCTCTATCTGAACTATGCGTATCCCCTTCGGGAGGTACACAGTGACCATAGTGTACTTGAAGTCTCTTGGCACACTATCCCGATTCAACGCGCCAGCCAGAGGCAGGATGTAATCGGGCAATATGGATGGAATCAACTTCACGTTTGCTAGGTTGTCTTTATGATTTGTTCTCTTCTCTATTGTTGGTCGGGATGGCCCTGATTCGCGAGCAGTCGACGGAGAGGCTTGCAGTCCTCTCGTCGATGATGCTTTAACACCTGTAGACATCGACATGACTCTTTAAGACATGAGGTCGATCAGAAATTCTTTGACAACTCTCTCTGTAACACTGAACTCATCCGACATACACACTCATGGTTGAAAATCTCAGGTTTGAGGAGTAACTTACACACTACAATAGGATAGAAGGAAATAGCGCAATGATCACTATGTAAAATCAGCGAGTCTACGGGTTCAGATTCATGGTTAGCAAAAGTGTTCTCGGTGCATGGCGCGACGGGATAAATAGATAACTTGTTAACAGATTGCTTGCAATTGTCGAGAATCCTTCATTAACTCTGTTATGTCCATTATGGCACAGTCCAACGGTCTGGTGGCGAACCATAAATGCCTTTCTAACCGTTCGGGGGGTCAGCCAAATGGTTATATTGGTCCCAATGGCTATATTGCTTCGCCATAGCGAAGTGCCATGTGACGTTGTTCTGTTATCCCGACGAAGCTCCAATTTTGCAAATTTTCCTTTTGCGAAGTTCCCTCTGGAACATTTTGTAACTTGTCGATCTTAGCTCTCTTCTTACTTAGTTTTCTAGCTTTCTTTCCAGTGAGCTTTGTCTTGGTATACCTTTCTCCATTTTGATTCTTATCTTTTTTTGGCATAGTTACTTCGCGTTGTTGAGATTCTTTTCTAAGAGTCGAGGGTGATACTTCTTCTTCATTTGGATTTCATACTTCAATATTATGTGGGTCTTCTAGTGTTCATGCAACTTCGACATTCGGGACTCTGGTTTTAAATAGCTTCGATCTGTTCTCCTGTTCTTCAATCAAGTCTGTGATCCTTCTATTCATGAAATATTTTAACTCTTGCTTCTTCTTCTCTAAAAATTCTTCTTCTTCTTTCCTTCTAGCCTGATCCCTTTTAATCCAAGGTTTTCCTAGTAACATGGTAAATGGGGCGATGTTCTCAATAAATTTAATAATCTCAAAATCTTCCTCTGTCGAAGTCCCATTGGCATTCATAGAAATCTGGGTGAGCTTTCCACATAGGTTTATCAGCTTTCCTTTGAATAGTCCTATTCCTCCTAATGAAGGAATCATAGCAGGCCTTCCTATAGCTTCCCAAGTTCTTTTTGTCATGATATTCACCTATGTTTCCTCATCTAGAACACAGTCAATGTCGAAGTCTCCTATTCTTGCTTCAAGGCATTCTTTTTCTTTGAAGATCTCTGATAAGTTGACATGTTGGTGGTCATTTGGGGTTTCTTTCATCTATAGCAATACTTTCTCAAAGCCTTTCTGGGGTTCTTCCATTTCTGGATTAGACTTAGGGTTTTCTTGTCTCATGTTCATTCCTTCAAGCTTAGCAATCATTCTAGGGCAATCCAATACTTCATGGTCCATAGCTTTGCAACAAAGACAACTAGATCTTCTCCCAGGGAATTCCTTAGCAAGATGTCCCGGTCTTCTGCAACTGTAACAGAGGCTTAATCCTCTCTTTCTCTTAAATGGTCCCCAGCCATTCCTGTACTACGCACTAGGATCATGGTAGCTAACCTGAAAAAAATTATTTTGAGGATCTTTCATCCACTTGTTAGTCCAAACATTCTTTCTATGCATCAGTATAATATATATTTCACTATTCTTATCATATCTACATATATCAAACCTTCTTTCATCTATTAGTGCCCTAGTTTTCAAGCTAGGATAGAATATATCAAACATATCTAGATCCTACTTTAGAAACAAAAATTTCCACTTATCTTACTTATACAGAACACAAAGCTTCCAGATCTAAAACTTTTCACTATTCTTACCTCTATCAGAGCACAGAGCTTGCAGATCTTACCTCTTTTAATCAAAAATTCTCACTTTTACCTTTCTCAGAGCACAAAGGTTTCAGATCTTACCTCTTTTCTTCAGATCGGACTTCTTTTATTTAGCATGGAGATTTTCAAAATAAGTAGAGTACTGCACACTAGAGCGACGGGTCATGCACAAATCTTTCACAATTTCAGGATAGATCTTTGCACAAAGCTTTTTCTTCCTCAGTTCCTAGCAATCACGGTTTCAGGTCCCGGTAACAAAACCATTTGTTGGCACAGGGGAAGAACCAGGGTTCAACGATACAACAACGCACCAACGAAACCCTAACATTTGGCCCTTTCAGTAACACCTGCGAAGTAGATGAAGTCTCACCCAAGGTAGAGGCAGGGGTGGTTGCAAGACTCAGGTGTCTGCAACCTTAGTTGGGACACAGATATGTGATTTTAATACCTAACATAGTACTTAGCATGGACAGTTCATCAATATTTAACCATTATCTACTCCATAGATAAAACAGAGCATCGCATCATTCATTCAGATCTAATGTATCTAAGCACTTATCATAGAGAAGTAGGTTAGATCTAACAGATTCAAGCACTAAGCACATTCACATAGGTCAGGTCTAGCATTCATATACATCATTAGCACAAAGCATAAATAGATCTATCTATCTATATCAAATCACTTAGCAAGTAAATACATAACACATCAAGACATCACACAAAGAAGAGAAACACAACATATACGTGGTTCACCCCCACCCTGGGGCTAAGTCCACCAACTCTTCTTCTTTATTATCTTATTCAATAGGTTACATGTACAGAGCCTCAAAACCCTACTCCACATAGGACAGGAGATCTACGCAGCTTTCTAGATCCTCTTTCCCCGAGTAGATATAAGCACACAACCTTCCAGAGCCTCTTACAATGACTTGCACTTAGCTCTGCAAGTCTCACACAATATGCACAGAGCACTTACAATCCTTCAGTCACATAGATCTAGCACTTAGCCATTAGTAACTTCTCTATATCTATATCTGTATCTTTGCTCACTACATCGCCTTAGCATCTATTTATACTTTACAAAATAGGCCTAAGCATGGGTAAACCCATGGGCTGACATCCCATGCCCGTTACATAATGCCAAATCCCAAAAAGGACCCAAAAAGGGGCCAAGCTCCGATGATCTCTACTTCGTCTTGCGCTCCTCCTTCAACAGGCTGTCGAAGTCCCAAAATAGGTCAAACTTGTCCAAGGATCTCCCAAAAATTGTTCAAGGGCCAACAGGCCCCCAAAACTCACATGTGACTCATCTCGAGTCACTCTGATCTGGATAATTTCACTTCAAAAACCCCAATCTTGGCTCAAGCTACTTCAAGTTGTTATTGTGCCTTGGCCTCCTGTTCAACGAACTCTTGGATGACTACGTCGTTGATAGGTCCTTTCAAGCATTGTTCAACTGCAGTGACAACCTGCTCAGTTATGCTCCTTGACCTTTGACCTCTGTGAATAATTGGTAAGCCTTATATTGTACAGGTTGGAGCCTCTGAGTTACTTCCATAACTCAGCTCTGGATAGTGTGGATCTGTTATTGGGTAGTGCGCTACTCTCGGGATCACTTCATTCTTTCCATGGTTGATAGGGGCTTCAGCTACGCTTGTATCATTTCAGCTTGATACTTCGCCTCTTGGAGCCATGACTCCAGTGTCTTCAGTTATGGATTCTCAGTGAGTTGTTCATAGGTCTGGGCACTGCGATCAGTGAGTTGCTTATATTCCATAGCAAGGGATTTTATTCTCTCAATTGCACTGTGAGCAGTTGCTTCTCTTTGATCCCTTACATCTTGTGGGGTCTCGGGCACTGCGCGAAGCTCTAAGTCTGCTATGCATTGTTATATTTGTTGGATAACTTCTATGAGCTGCTCTACTTGTTGCATGAATCGATCCTCTGCCTTTATTTCTAAGACTGTCACAGAGCGAAATGCTCTGCTAACTGCTTCTTTCACTTCGAGTTTCTCAGTGAGAAACTGTTCTTTCCTTGTTGTAGTTGTGATTTTTCTTCATCAAACTTTGCTTAGAGAGCAATCTTTCCATGTTCTGCAGCTCAGTGCTGCTCTACAAGTACTCCTTGTACTTGCGCTAAAGCCTAGGTGGCTTGTTCTGTTTCTTCTTGTGCTCGTCGAAGTCGAGCTTCGACTGTATCAGTTAGTCAGTGGAGTTGGGCTGGCTCATCTTCCAGCTCTAGTTCTCCCGATGGCAAAGGCATAGTGGAGACTACGCAACTAGAATGAATAGCTTGTTGTACCCCTCAGAGTTCGACTTCAATCCTATCATACATTTCCTCTTGCTTTGATCCTTTTTTCTCTGCTATCTCTAGTGAAGAATCGTTCAGGGCTACTATGATGAAGTCAAAATCATCAGAGGTGAGGGCAGTCTACATCTCGGTCATGGTGGCTTTCGATTTCTTCCGGGAAGAAGCTTTTGAGGGGGAAACCTTCCTCTTCTTCAAAGGGTCAACCTTGTCTCTGGGCAGTGTTACTTCGTCTGGTCTCTATTCAGCTTCTACTTCATCGCCACCCCCTCGGTCAGGTGACATGGAAGCAGTCTTCTCTGAGGTGTTGCTTAAGTTTTGGACCTCCTCAGTATTCTTCTGTCTGTTGGTTCTGGGTGTATTTTGTTCTTTATGAGTATCCTCTAGGCTATCAATATTAGATATCTCTGCGGGGTTGGCGGGGATAAGGAGGTCAGCAGAAAATTCCTTGGTGATCTCCTCAAGGTATTCTTTTGTAAGCTTGTAATATGACTGGAGCTACTCTTGATGTTCATCTGCTCGCGCTGTAATGTAGATAAAGTGTCAATCTGCACTAAACTTCATTAGTGGTCAGAACCTTTGTAAGGTGTTCAGATTCATGTGAGGCTCTTCTTCGATGGCTCACTTTAGCTGGAGGTAGTATGTATGAAACATAGCGTTCGAATACCACTGTTTGTTCATATCAGTTGAATACCATGGGGTAGAGAACTTCATGGCAAGCAGTTCAAACGGCTCTATGTCGGGGAAGGTCGATCCTTCCAGCATCTCCCAGGAAACAAATGTAATGAGGACTAGGAGCTAGCTGAAATGAAATTCATAACGATGATCCTATGCTTCTCTGCAATCTAGTTCCAACTGGTTAACTAGGTACTTCACCCAGTTCATCTGTAGGCCTTCCACACACTTCCCTACGAGGTCAACGACAAAGTCAGTGACCTGCGTAGGTCGGTTCTTCCTTACTATATTTCCAGCTATCAGCTGACATGATAGGTGCACTAAGCCATTTTGGATGGAAGCTACCTTGTAGCCTCTTGTTCCCTTCTCAATGTCGTCATATGTATCCTTAATTTTTTATGCTAGTGTGCGATCTACGAATTTTCCTGGATAAAAGTCCTGTGGGTCGGGTCCTTGCATACTTAGTCATGTGATCTTGTGGATCAACATTGGGTCAACTATAATGTGGTGGTCTAGCCATAAGTAGCCACCATGGTAACATGACAGTAGTAGCTTGACACATGCATTGACGTCTTGGTGTCATCCAAAGTGTGGGATCTTCATAACATTCAGCAGTGTGGACTGCGCAAGGTTCATCATCCACGAATGAGGGATGATCTTCAAGTTCTTCCCTTTTGTTCTAGTTAGGTACTTGAATGGGGCGAGCATGCCATAGATCTTTCGATCTCCAAGGTTGAAGTCATTGAAATTAAACGTTGTGATATTAGCCTACTCTGTATGAACTGCTCGTATCCCCTTCGATAGGTACGCAGTGATTCACCATGCCAGCACACTATCATGATTCACCATGCCAGCTAGAGGTGGGATGTAATCGAGCAATATGGATGGAATCAACTTTGCATTTGTTAGGTCATATTTATGCATGGTTCTCTTCTCTACTATTGGTCAGGATGGCCCTGATTTGCGAGCAGTCGATGGAGAGGCTTGCAGTCCTCTCGTCGATGATGCTTTAACACCTGTAGACATCAACATGACTTTTTCAGTCATGAGGTCGATCAAAACTTCTTCGATAACTCTCTCTGCAGTGTTGAACTCGTCCGACATACACACTCGGAGTTGAAAATCTCGAGTTTGAGGAGTAACTTAGGCACTGCAATAGGATAGAAGGTAATAGCGCAATGATCACTGTGTAAAATTAGTGAGTCTGTGGGTTCATATTCATGGTTAGCAAAAGTGTTCTCGGTGCATGGAATGACGGGATAAATAGATAACTTGGCAACGAATTTCTTGCAATGGTTGAGAAGCCTTCATTAACTCTATTATGTCTTTTATGGCATGGTCCAACGGTTTGGTGGAAAACCATAAATGCCTTTCTAACCATTCGAGGGTTCGGTCGAACGGTTATATTGGTCCCTGTTGGAGCCGCCCCTGATTTTTTTTATCCCTTCACAAGTTTCATTCTTAATGCTTGAAATCTAAAAATGGTTTTCATTTTTTTCCTCTAAGATATCAATGATCTCTGAAACTTGATCACGCGAGCAGCGATGATTATTCCACCCTCGAAACAAGTCCTACCTGTCGTAAAATGTTTTCTCTTTCGTTCTACTTCGGGATCTCGCAGATCAGTTACTATAGCTCATGCAGTTCACACGTCTCGAGTCACGAAACAACGAAGTTGTTTTAACTTTTCACTCAAAATAGTAACAAGGATAAAGTTTTCCCCAACTCGTGTTTAAACGTCATCGGGGTTTCGCGCCTCAGTAATCGCCAAACCCAAAATTTTATTTTCATAACCCCGATAGCCGAGAACACGAGTTCCTTATTTGAGTAACTCATGTCAATGTTAAGGGTAAAAGTTGAACCGAGGTAAAAGATTCTCTCAGCATCTTGCCACTTAGCGTTGTCCTTTTTGAAAGTTTGATCGTCTAAACCCCGACTCGCGAAGTCACGATGTAGTTATAACATGATTAATTAATTACTTAATCCAAGATTTTCTTCCCTTTTAATTAAGTCATGTCATCGTGATCTCGCGGTTTCGCAGCCCGGCATGTAAATCTCCCAGAAACTTACCTTCGAAGCTCCGAGACGCGATATGGTGAATAAATAATTATAAAATTAATCAAGTCCCAAATCGTGCTTACCTTTAATTAAACCAAAATCGATTTTCGCAGTCTCGGGAGTTAGAGACTCAAAATGTTAAAGGAAAATCCCTGATATAACGAGTACCGAAACACTGTTAACAGTGGTAAAACCGGATTAATTAAGCTAATGAATATCTCGTGCTTTGATGTCTGCATGATTTATGAGGTAGCCTTTTTCCTCCATGCGCCAACTGAAATTTAAAACCGCCAAAATTTATGACATTAATGAGGAAATAGGGTAAATCGATGTATAAGATCGGATTTTTATGGCAGAATTTATTTCCAAATATGATTTGACGGACTTGTTCAAAAAGGTACCAAGTTGAGTATATATTAGAGTTGTATTTCATTATAACAAATGCATTTTCATAGTACGCAGAGCTCATCACCTCTGAGTAAACTGACTTCTGTATGTATACGCAGTTCTATCGTAGAAGAGCTAAAATGCAAGCTTCAGCCATGGCTCCGTGAAAAGCAGCAAAGGCGAATGTTGAGGTCTCGGGACAAGGCTTAGACAATGTCTCTGATACATCGCCCTGAAGTATCAACTCGGTCCCGAATTGGTCATATGTTTCAGATATTCTACAAGCAGAATTGGTGGATTATTCCGACGACTCTGATGACAACGAAAGAGATGATTTAACCACCAAATACAAGATAGTTGTCCAATCCGGAATGCACAGAGTAGCAACCAGACCGCGGTTGTTTCCATATTATGACATGGTCTGATGGGCATTGGACCATGTGGACATACCAACCAGGACTATCCTAAACGAACAAAGAGTCACCATCGGGACTTTCAGGCCGGAGCATCTGCAAACCATGTATAAGCTACCCCCGATGTCCGACTACACATATGGCGTTGAGTTCTTGGAAGAATTCAAGGAGAAGGAATGCGAACAGTATGATAAAACCATGTCCAGTTTGATAAAGGATTGGGTTTCAAACACCGCGAAGTTTAGAGATGATACCCACGACATCTACTCAATCGCTTTGTTAGAACTGTAGTACAGATATGTGGCCATGATGACATGTCGTTTATATGGGAAAGAGGACACGTCGCATTTTTTCCTTGCGTGGGTGCCTCTAATGTTTCAGGTTGTCGAAGGTTGTTCCTTTAACTGGGCAAAGATGCTTTTGGATAGCTTAACCAATCGGGTCATAGAGTATTGGGAGCAGAAGGAGAGTGGGAAGGAGTTGTCATTCTTCATGTCTGCATATATTATGGACGCAATTTGTTCTATGACACCATTTCCGTTGATGAGCTGGAGTTGGACTCCCGACAAAGAAGAACCCATACATGTATATCATGCAAAATTATGGGAAAATAAAGAGGAAAATTTTGCGTATGAAATTTTTAACTGGGTGATGGTGCCCCTGCATGTCACCATTTTTGGTCACCCGCCACCC
>ML846233.1:16529-52421 GCA_009831015.1 Picea engelmannii
TTCCTGGATAGTTATATCTTGTTCAATGGTTGCCCATGAACGTTCAAGTTCGGCCCGGTTAGTAGCAGTTTTAAGAATTGTGTCGAAAAGGTTTAAAGCAATGTGCATTTGGTCCGATAGTCTGGGTTCGATATTAGGCTGTGCTGGTACAGGGACAGTCATGGAGGAACAATAAAGGTGATAAAAACTTTAGAGAGAGATTAAGTGCTGTCTCAATTTGGTCGTATAAGAGAGAATTTACGATTTTAGGAATAAAACAGGGATGCAAATCAAAGGCTCGTTCTCGTAACTATATTATATTTTAATAAAAGGTGTGAGGTGGGAGAAAAACATTTAGCTGCCTATGGTGTAAGGCTCCTACCAGGGAAGATTCTCACACATAAACAGAAGAGGAAAATATGTAAGAAAATAACTGATGTAACAAAGAATATATGTAGAATTCTGAAAATGCAGACTGGTCTTACACCCGCTGATAGCTGGTACAGAGGAAAAACAGTAAACAATTACAGAAAACCAAAATTCATTCGCTATAGTAGTGGTTGTACTAAAGTATAATGAAGCAGATCAGTTAAGAATATGAAATGAAATGAAATATGAGATACACAGAAGAAAACTTGTAACACAGTCATGACGGAATTGAGAATCTTCAGATCTGCTTGTATTAACTCTCAAATGTAAAAAACTCTGTTACAAACGACACAAAAAGGTCCATCCCTGTTTATTTCTTTCTGTGATATATTTATACAATTTTACAAATAAGGTAGAATCTCAATAGTCACAAAATTTCGGTTATGACAGGGAGGAGTGCAATCGCTCCATTTCTCCTACTCTGTCCTCACTTGGTACCAGAAGTTTGTCGTTGCGTGGGCTCGGTACAAGCGATACATCTTTCCACCAGCTGAGATATTAGCTGCGATGGTTCTGCTTGATAGCTAGCTTCAAAGAAGTAACATTCTCGGGCTAACTCCTGCAGCCTGTCCTCCATCTGTCCATTGATGATGTTGATGGTGCATAATTGCGCTGGGTTTGATCATGCATTTATCCACTTGGACTATGTCCACCATAGTCATCTGAGAGATATCGACCGAATCTCTTTCTTCTTTATCCTTCAGATCAAGCGAGATATTTTCCACATTCATTTGCATTAGCGTCTCGGCATCGCACCCGCTATCAATGCCCAACAACTCACTGTCTATAGAAATAAAGGCCTCCTCCAAGGAGTTGGTTATCTTTTGGGCTTGTTGCTTGCCTTCGGCGATGTTATGCTCCCATTCCTTTAACATAATGTTTCCTTTGGTTTGCTCTGAAATAATGAGCCTGGGAGTACCTGTTGAAACCATGTTGTTCATGGCTATCACCGCCTCCTGGAAGGAAACCCGAGCCACTCCGGCATCCCTTTCTCTGGTAGATAGGTTCTCGGAAACTTGACTGACCAACAGATAGTTTTCCCTGATCATTTCTTCCTTGGCAAGCAAATTTTGTTGCGCCGCATAGACTCTTCTCCGAATCTTGATCACCTGGGATTTGAACATCCCCATGTCTATCATTCTGTTCTTGGCGATCTCCACTCTGGCCTGTAGCTATTTGATCAAATCCCTCTACTCGCTCGCTTGCATCTGACCATCCCGGACCACCAGCTGTGCTTGCTCGAGCTTAGTTTTGAGCATCTCTATTTCACTTTTATCAGCCAATCTGGCCTGCTCTATACCCATGCTTGCCTGGTCTTTAGCAGTCTCTTTTGCTTTGGCCAATCTGGCCTCAAGGGTCCTGATTAGGCGATTTTTTCTTTTGAGTTGGTTCTTTAAGAGCCCGACCGAGAATTGATTCGCCGAAGCATATGATCCTAGTGTTCCTTCTATTTCAGTAGCGAATTGATCATTTTTCTTTTCCTTACAATCAGTTATAACTTTATATTTCTTGGCAGTCGACTCTCCTTCTTGATAGAATTCCCTTTTCACTACTGCCTTTCTCTTCTTATCGAAGAAAAACTCATTTGGAGGGAGTTCTTCTACTCTTATGGGCCTAAGCTCTTCATTTAATATCCATTCCTCATTGATATTTTCTTGTGTTGATTGCAAGGGGGTGACTGATGTAATGGGTTCTCCGATCTGTTTCGTCGATTTGCCCAAAGTATCGACCAGAATCTGCTTCTTCAACGGTTCTGGAGTCTTTATCTTTGTCTCTAGATTCTGTTCCTTTGGCTGGTCTGTAGTCTTTTTCTCGTCTTCCGAATTCTTCGTTTGTTCCTCCTCGTCCTAGTGTTTTCCTTGATCGGGAGTCATATCCTTAGAACCTTCGACATCCTTCTGTTTTGTCTCCGAAATACCTGGACCCTCACCTCTCAACACAGTGGGAAGACAACTATGTCGATGTTCCTGGAACTTCAGAACATCGGATCTATCCTCGGGTGCCAAGGATTGTATCTGGGCCAGAATCTCCTCATAGGACCTGGATCCTCGGAAAACGTCATCCGAGGGTGAATTCTCATGCTCAAATCTCTTGAGCCCACAATTTGCCAAATGGTTGCTCACGACCCTCTATGGATCGTGTTTCTTGTATTCAATGGAGACCAAATTTAGGTCTTCCAGGGCTGCCGCCTCGGCTTTGGCATGCCCGAAATATAATAAAGAATAAGAGTTCAAACGAATAGGAAACGATGGCCATACCTTCTTCGAATACCCTTTAAGTTCTTTGCTTACACCGTCAATCACCATTTTCTAGGCAACCTCGTGACAAGCCAGCTTGTCGGGAATGAACAATGGCAGCGCATGTGGGGGAACAGAAGCCTCGAAAACTATGAGGTATGAAAATTCTGCTTCCACATACCAATCTGCCATGCTGCTCAGATTCATTATTATGCTGTCTGAGATCCGGGGTGGCGGGTGACAAAAAATGGTGACATGTAGGGGCACCATCACCTAGTTAAAAATTTCATACGCAAAATTTTCCGCTCTATTTTCCCATAATTTTGCATGATATACATGTATGGGTTCTTCTTCGGCAGGATTCCAACTCCAGCTCATCAATGGAGATGGTGTCATAGAAAAACTTGCGTCCATAATATATGCAGACATGAAGAATGATGACGCCTTCCCACTCTCCTTCTGTTCCCGATACTCTGTGACCCGATTGGTTAAGCTATCCGAAAGCATCTTTGCCCAGTTAAAGGAACAACCTTTGGCAACCCGAAACATTAGAGGCACCCACGCAAGTAAAAAATGTGATGTGTCCTCTTTCTCATATAAACGACATGTCATCATGGCCACATATATGTACTGCGGTTCTAACGAAGCGATTGAGTAGATGCCGTGGGTATCAGCTCTGAACTTCGTGGTGTTTGAAACCCAATCCTTTATCAAACTAGACATGGTTTTATCATACTGTTCGCATTCCTTCTCCTTGAATTCTTCCAAGAACTCAGCACCATATGTGTAGTCGGACGTCGGGGTCTGCTTATACATGGTTTGCATATGGTCCGGCCTGAAATTCCCGATGGTGACTCTTTGTTCGTTCATGATAGTCCTAGTCGGTATGTCCACATTGTCCAATGCCCATCGGACCATGTCATAATATGGAAACAACTGCGGTCTGGCTGCTACTCTATGTATTCCGGATTGGACGACTATCTTGTATTTGGTGGTTAAATCATCTCTTTCATTGTCATCAGAGTCGTCGGAATAATCCACCAATTCTGCTTGCAGAATATCTGAAACATATGACCAATTCGGGACCGAGTTGATACTTCGGGGCTACGTATCAGAGACATTGTCTGAGCCTTGTCCCGAGACCTCAACATTCGCCTTTGCTGCTTTTCATGGAGCCATGGCTGAAGCTTGCGTTTTAGCTCTTCTGCGATAGAATTGCGTATACATACATAAGTCAGTTTACTCAAAGGTGATGAGCTCTGCGTGCTATGAAAATGCATTTGTTATAATGAAATACAACTATGATATATACTCAACTCGATACCTTTCTGAACAAGTTTGTCAAATCATATTTGGAAATAAATTCTGCCATAAAAATCCGATCTTATACATTGATTTACCCTATTTCTCATTAATGTCATAAATTTTGGTAGTTTTAAATTTCAGTTGGCGCATGGAGGAAAAAGGCTACCTCGTAAATCGTGCAGACATCAAAGCATGATATATTCATTAGCTTAATTAATCCGATTTTACTGCTGTTAACAGTGTTTCGGTACTCGTTATATCATGGATTTTGCTTTAACATTTTGAGTCTCTAACTCCCGAGACTGCGAAAATTGATTTTGGTTTAATTAAAGGTAATCGGGATTTGGGACTTGATTAATTTTATAATTATTTATTCGCCATATCGCGACTCGGAGCTTCGAAGGTAAGTTTCTGGGAGATTTACATGTTGGGCTGTGAAACCGCGAGATCACGATGACATGACTTAATTAAAAGGGAAGATAATCTTGGATTAAGTAATTAATTAATCACGTTATAACTGCATCGTGACTTCACGAGTCGGGGTTTAGACTATCAAACTTTCAAAAAGGACAACACCGAGTGGCGAGATGCCGAGAGAATCTTTTACCTCGGTTCAACTTTTACCCTTAACATTGACATGAGTTACTCAAATAAGGAACTCGTGTTCTAGGCTATCGGGGTTATGAAAATAAAATTTTGGGTTTGGCGATTGCCGAGGCGCGAAACCCCAATGACGTTTAAACATGAGTCGGGGAAAACTTTACCCTCGTTACTGTTTTGAGTGAAAAGTTAAAACGACTTCGCTGTTTCGTGACTCAGGACGTGTGAACTGCATGAGCTATAGTAACCAATCTGCGAGATCTCGAAGTAGAATGAAAGAGAAAACATTTTATGACAGGTAGGACTTGTTTCGAGGGTGGAATAATCATCGCTGCTCGCGTGATCAAGTTTCAGAGATCATTGATATCTCAAAGGAAAAAAATGAAAATCATTTTTAGATTTCAAGCATTAAGAATGAAACTTGTGAAGGGATAAAAAAAAACAGGGGCGGCTCCAACATAGGCTCCAACTAGGGATCCCACCTTCCTGTGAGGCGGGAAAAACAGTAGACCACATGCCAATATTGGGTAAATGGAGTCAAAATCTCAATCAAGCGAAAAGGTTCCCGAGAAGAGGGTACGAAAGGGGGGAAAAAACTTCGTTCTTTACCTCGAAAAGATTTTACAAAATCATATATTCTTTTTAATCATAGCTGCAGTCCCTTTCACAATTTTCCCTTTCCTGCTACTAGACTCAGGTGTGTTTTAAGACAATCGAAACAGTGCTAGGAGACCCAACAGATCTTGTGGTTCTCAGCTTGCTTCAAAAGAATAAGATTATATGTTTTTAATTGGGGAGTCCTGTTTGAATTTGGGATGTGGATCAGGTTTTAAAAAGAACTGGTTACCAGGGTAGAGTGATATTCATGTATAACAGCCTTACAGATATCTCAGACATTGCTTTACTGCCAGCGATCCTTTACAGTACCCCGGTGAAGTTATCTAGCCCCTTTTACTGAATTTCCTTTCACCACTTCGGAATATATTTATGCATTTAAATGCTGAGACGAGAGCAATCATTTCTGAATTTCCTTTCATCGTCTCTTGGACTAGGCGGGGACAATCATTTCTGAGTTTCCTTTCATCACCTGTCTTATAATTTACTTTTTTGAGCGCGAAGATGGGGGCAATCAGTTTGTATCAGGGCTGATATCTGTGTAATATTTTGCATTAGAGGTCTGTCAACTTACTTTGATTACTCGGCACCAACCTTCCCTTGACCTTCACAACATCTTCGTCCTTAGGGAGAAAAGGGAAAATAACTTTTTGAGGGCATCCTATTTGAGCAATCTTTAATCTTCCGATGCCGTTGAAAAACCTAGGAAAGTTAGGATCACTCTAAATGTTCCTTCGCTTAGAAGGGGATCGAGTAGTTGTGAAGACCCACTTTCTTTCCACAATATGTTTTGAAACTCATGAGGTTGAAAAGAAAATTTTTTACCCCTTCGTAATGAAACAGAAAGATGGTGACTTGTTAAAAGTTAAACCCGGAGATAGAAAGGATGCCAGGTAGCGATTTACTGACTGAAAATACAGAGGTCAAACAACTCGAGACTGACTCTTGTAGATAATTTCGGGGATAATTTGTTTTGACTGACTGCTTTTAGATTCAGTGAATTGTTTAAATTGTTTCAATTTTTTCAGAGATTATCAAACCAAGAAACAACTTTGTTATCTATCATCTCAACTGCTATTGCAATTTGAATGGTGTTACCTCGGTTTTCTTTAATAGTCCTTCATAACATGTCTTTTGAGGAATCTCATCTTTACCTCTTCATTTTACTTTCTTTGCGCAATATGAAATTACTTTAGGTATCACCTGTTTATGCCGATTTATTTCTGACCCCGATTTTCAGTTTACTCCTCCTGTTTGTTTCGTATGCAGCTGGAATCCTGTAGAAGACAAATACGAATCTTATCCGAAATGTGTCAAAAGTTTATGAATGAAAAAATAGAAAATCAAAAAGCAATGTTTAAATAAAAATGCGTATATGTACACAAAAAATTATATATATATATATATATATATATATATATATTTTGGAATCTGGCGACTGTTACATCATGTAATTCTTTAGATACCACCCGTTGACAGGGGCATTGAGGACTTCTCCGTCTATATTTTCCAGTAGGAAAGAATTTTTTCCTTCTGAAGCCGAGACCCTGAATGGTCCATACCAGAGGTGGTCGAATTTACTATGCTTTGCGGCTTCTTCCTTTCTCGCATCCCATCTTAGCACTAAATCGCCTGGGAAGAATTCCTTGTCCTTTGCCTTGTGGTCGAACAATGCTTTCATATCATCTTGGTACTTCTGCATATTTTCATCAACTTCAACTCTATGCTGTTGAACCTCAATCAGCTGATTAATTCTCATGGTTACATGATTGGGTTCTTTGTTTTGATCCTGCCATAACTTCATCACTGGTAGTGCTAGGTTTATAGGTAGAACAACATCTGTCCCATATACCATTTGAAAAGGTGAAATGCCGATATACCTTTTAGTGCTTATGCGGTTTGCCCATAATGCGTATTTCAAGTGTACATGCCAAGACCTCTTATTTTCATCCAATACCTTCTTGATTATATTTACTAGGCTCTTGTTAGATGACTCGGCCAACCCGTTCCCTTAGGGGTAATATGCTGTGGAATGGCCAAGGACGATGTTATACCTCTGACAGAAGATGATCATAGCCATAGATTTAAAGGCCTAGGCGTTGTCGGTAACTATCTTTCAGGGACAACCAAATCTGGACAAAATATTATCTTCCAAGAAATCGATCACCACCGAGTTTGTTGCCCTTTTGGTTGGAATGGCTTCCACCCACTTAGTAAAATAATCTGTAGCTGTTAAGATCCACTTATGTTGAGCACTGGAATAGGGATTAATCTCAACTATGAAATCTAGACCCCATTGCTGAAATGGGGCTTCAACTTTGACTGGAACTAGAGGCAGTGCCGAGAGCTTCTGTTTTCCTGCGAATAGTTGACAAGGGTTGTAGGCACGCACTTTGGCATTGACGTCCGAAAAAAGTTTAGGCCAGTAGTACCCAGCCCTCAAGATCTTGTAAGCCGTAGCTCTCCATGCGTGATGCCCCCCACATACTCCCTCATGAAATTCGTCTATAACCCGCTGAGTTTCCGATTCGACTAAACAGACTAACAGGAAACCAAGTGGATCCTTCCAATATAGATGACTTTCGACGATACAATATTTGACTGCATGGAGTTTTAAAGTTTTGCATTTAGATGGTGATAGTTCATTTGGGAATTTTAGGGTTAGCAGGTATGACATTATGTCTCTGTACCAACCCAATGATAAGAACTTTTCTTCGATTTGGGTTGGACTTGTTTCTTCATCCAGCTCGTTTAGGTCTGTGTCTACGTCGCCTTCCTGTAGGCAATTGATATCAAGGGCTATGAAATTTGACTCAGCTAAGAGTTTGGCCAGGCCTTGCCCTTTTATCAATTTGGTCGGTTTAACTTCCAGATCGAATTCTTGGATTTTAGCAAGCCATCGCCCTCTTTTTCCGTCACTGTCTGGCTGTACCAATATATCTTTCACAGAACTGGTAGGCACGCACGCGATTATTTTTTAATGTAGCACATAGGTTCTAAATGCCTTTAATGCTTTTACCATTGCGTACGCTTGCTTTTCTATTATGTCATACTTCAGTTCTGCGTCTCTAAGGATTTTGCTAAAAAACGCTATCGGTTGTTCGAATCCTTCTTCATTCTTCTGTAGGAGCACCACGGCGATAGTATGTTCAGAGGCAAATGAGAAAATAAGAAAATCTTTCAGATAATCTGAACTTGCTAACACAGGTGCTTCGCTTATGACTTTCTTAATATGTGCGAATGATGCTCTAGCCTCGGTTGTCCAATTTACTTCGCTGTCCTTCTTCAACATTCCTGTGATCAATTTGAAAATCTCAGCGAAATTGGGGATAAACCTTCGTAAAATTTTTATCTTTCCTAAGAAAGATTGAATCTCTTTTATATTTCTGGGAATATTTATAGTATCTATTGCTTCAATCCTCTTAGGATCAATCCTGATTCCATCCCTAGATACGACATGGCCCAAAATCTTACCTTCCCGCATAGCGAAATGTGATTTCTTTGGGTTCAAAGATAGACCAAACCTGTGGCACTTTTCGAAGGTCTGTTTGAGATGCATCAAGTGTTCTTCATCAGTTTTAGAGAAAACCGTCAAATCGTCGAGGTAAATGACTATGAACTTGTCCCTTTCTCCCACGAAAGCGATGTCCATAGCTCGCTGGAAAGTGGCCCCTGCATTCATCAAACCAAAAGGCATTTTGTCATACATGAACGTACCCCATGGTGTGGTGAAAGCAGTTTTTTCCCTGTCTTGTTCATTCATAGCGATTTGATTTTAACCAGAGAACCCATTTATCATATACATTCGGTTAGCCCCAACAACCTTTCCTAACTCATGGTCCATTTTGGGCAGCGGATAATTGTCCTTGAGAGATGACTTATTTAAGTTTCGGAAATCCACACACAGTCTGATTTCCCCACTCTTTTTCCTAACCGGGACTAGGTTTGCTACCTAGTCCGAGTATCTCAGAGGTACGATTATTTTCGCGTCTAAAAGTTTTTTGACTTCTTTTTCGATCACAGGTAACAAAACGGGGTTAATTTGCCTAAGATTTTGCCTAAACGGTTTGACCCCCGGCTTCAAAGGTATCTTGTGATCAATTATGGAAGTATCATACGTTCTCAACTCATCATAGGACCAGGTGAAAACATCCTTATATTGTTTGAGTAGGGTTTTATACTTATTTTTCACTTTGGGAGGGAGGAACTTGGATAATTTTACCACCCTGGGTTCTTTTTCAGTTCCTATATCATAGTCCTCCACTTCTTTTGGTTGGGGCTATAAAGTGGATTTTAGAGGTACGTCGTTCTGATCAAAAAGCCTTTCTAAAGGAATTAATCCTTTCAGAATCTGATTGTTTTTAAGGACCAACATACGAGGATCTACAATTTTTTCTCAGAAGGTTTCATGGTCCTCCCCCTCTTGCATGATCCACATCGGGTCATTTTGATTCTCTTGATCTGCATGAGTTTCAGAGAACTCACCCACTGCTGCAAGACATTTCTTAATTTGTTTGTCATCTTCAAAGACCTGCTAGTGTCAGATATTGTCTGGTATAGAGGGTTTGTATCTGATTTCAATGTGATACTTCAGTTTGAAAGTTGTGGGAGGAGAGAAGGTTGAAGCTTCCTTTTCCAATGCATCAGCATTCAAAGACCTACCAGTGTTGGATATTGTCTGGTATAGAGGGTTTGTATCTGATTTCAATGTGATACTTCAGTTTGAAAGTTGTGGGAGGGGAGAAGGTTGAAGATGCCTTTGCCAATGCATCAACATGTAGATTCTTTGCGTGAGGGATAAAATGGACCTTTACAGATGAGAAAAAGTTTTCCATGAGATCCCAAGCACAATTTTTGTATGCTCTTAGTCTGGGATGCTTGGCTAGGTACTGTTGGTTTATTTGTTTGACTATTAACTCTGCATCACCATATACCTCCAAGTTACTTATATTTATCTTTTTGGCAGCCTCTAACCCTTCAACGCTTCATATTCGCATACGTTGTTAGTGTAATCTATGTCCCACTACAGTCGGTAGGAGAAAGGAACAATGAATTTACCTTCGGGAGCCACTAAAAGCACTCCTGCACCTGCCCCTTCAGAAGATAAAGCACCATCAAAATACATTTTCCAGACTCTGGTGTTACACAGATCCTCTGTCATGTGACTTGACTCTTCTTGCTTTATATCTATTTCCTCCGGAAAACCATCCAAACCATCATCAAAAGACAAGATGCAATTTCCCAGATATTGGTCTGCAATGTAAATATGGAAGTTGTTTGGGTTTTGAGGGTCACTGACTGTATATGCTAATCTTGTTTCTCTGTACAACCGAGTGAACTGACCACCGAACATAGGGATTGTGGCATACATCATGTCCAAATGTAGAGAACCCCCCAACTTGGCTCCCCATGACCTAGATAACAGCAAGCCATACTTAGGAGGAATATCTGCGATAACCACATCCATCAGGATACTCTTAACCAAGACCTGGACCAGGGTAACTACCAGATCTTTAATCATCCCCATACACTTAACCCTTCTTGAGTCAAAAGAGTATAGATCTCCATAAGGTCCGGTGATATGGAGACCCAACTTGTCCATAATAATCTTGGGCATAACGTTATGGGAGGCTCCAGAGTCTAACATGCAATTGTGCAGCAATTGATCATACACATTCAGAGTGATATAAAAGGGAGCAATGGTGTCTTTGGCCCCTTCGAAATGGGGACCAAAGGTGATGTTAGGTTTGTCATCTACCATATTTAAAACATCAGACTGACTTTCTAGATCAGAGATGCCCATTGCTTTGGTAATCTGTTTTCGATAAACGAGGTTTTTTGCCAATTCTACCAAAGGGATGGGTATCTTAATTTTATTTATCTCATATTCAAAACTGAAAGTTCCGCTCACCTTGTCTATTTCTTTGGTTGAGACTTCTGGATCCTTCCTTTCCGACTTATTTGTTTGGACCGCTTTATCACTCATGGTCTTGGTTGAAGACGTAACTTTATTTATTGGTTCGGTTCCTCACGTTTGGGTTTCAACTTTTTCCACTTCGGACTCTTGAGTGCTTAATACTTTAGTTATGTTGTTGGGTAATAAGGTCTCTTCTGAAAAAGGCTCATAAGATTGACCTCTTTGAAGGATTTTCTTTGGTTGATTAGTTGAGGTGGGCTTACTTTTAGATCTTAGGTTGTACTTTGGTTGAAACTCAACCATTATCATCTCAGTTTCTGGTTGGGATTCACAAATATCAGTGTGATCACCTTATTCACCCTTATTCGACAGTTGTTGCATGTTTAGAGATTTTTCATAGTCTTCCCGAGTCAGATATGGTTGAGTACAGTCATCATCGAAGTTCGTGACATCATTATCCGAATCTCCGAAGTCTTGAAAATCGTTCGCTCCTATAAAATTTTCATTCTTTAAGGGAGCTTGTATTTTTTGATCTTCATTTTTTATTTGTCTTTGTTGGTTTGGGGGGTTTAGGTTCCTCTTGAAATCCTTTTTGGGGTAAGAGTCAACTTTGGCTTGTTCGAGTTCCATTCTAAATATTTTATTTGCTAGTTCTTTAATCACTCTAGCCATATCATCCACCCTATCGTCTGAGGATCTATTGGACCCTGAAGGACCTGCTTGTTCTCTAAAGCGCTTGGTTTCTCGGTTTCCAGCTTCTATCTTAGCTTTAAGTTTACCCAAAGCCATCATATTAGACTCTATTTCTACCGCATCATCCTGCATTCGGTTTAGTGTGGCTCCCCTTCTCTCTCGCAAAAGGAGAGAGAAATCCGGTTCGAAAGCTCCAACGAAAGTCACTTTGGCCGCGGGTTGAGACGGTTTAACCTCGACCGGGATTTTATTGTAGAGTTTATTGAATCTTCGGATAAATTCCATGACTATTTATGAATTTTTTTTTCTCAAGGACCCGAATTCGGTTAAATAATAAAGATGGTCTTTTCTCTCGCCCCATTGTCTAAGGAAATCATCTTCCAAAGCATCATAAGACAAGATAGATGCTGCAGGTAGGCTCCGAAACCAAGTTTGGACCTGTCCTTCAAATGTTTGGACAAGAAGTCTCAAATAAACATCCTCATGTTCGATACCGAAGATATCCATGAATTGGTCGAAAAAATTAATATGTTCGGCCGCGGTCAGATCCCCTTCCCCCGTGAATTTCGGTAAATTTTTTATGTAATTTTCTGGAAGATCGTGTAGAGGGACGGGAAATACTAAGGGAGTGTATCTGGCTGGGACTTTCGCGAAAACTCTAGGAGGGGGGGCAGGCCCTTGACCTCCACCTCCTCCTTGAGGATATCCTCCCCCCCTCCTCCGATAAAACCTCCACCTCCTCCTCCGTTGGCTGCCATCGTTGTTTGTGGAAAGTTGTAAAGGGGGTTTTGGAAAATTAAAAGGGAATCTTTATTTTCTTCGCGAAGAGGAAAATTCGACGAGGAAAGATAAGGAACACGAGGACTCGGTTCCTCGGATTTGCAAGAGACGAAATCAGGAGAACCGACGGGTGTGGGAACCGAGTGTGTAACACACTCTTCAGAATTTGGTGAAGTCGGGAAATTCAACTGAAGAAAAGATGGTACGTCAAAAGCTGATGAACTTTCAAGAGGACCCTTTCCTTTGTGTGCTAAGGGGACTGTTGGATGAATCTCACTCCTAACTTTGGAGTAGTTTAGCATTGAATCTTTAGCATCAAAGAGAGGACTGAACGAAGTTGAGGGTTCAGAAGGACTCTTAGTCTTCAGTGATGGGGTTTTAAGTTTGTAAACTGCAGCGGTTGGCTTAAAAGAGCCTCTTGCCTTTAGAATTTTTTCGGTATCGGTAACGGGCGTAATCTACTCACCATCCAGGTTTTGTCTGGTATTCCTTCGACCGAATGCCAGTTTATTTCTTGTGGAGTCACCAAGTGAAAGATTAAAAGCCTTAAAAGGTGTGTACTCTTTGTTCACTATCAAAGGGTAACACTTTCAATGAAAAACAAATGTGGTTTTCCCAGGGAAAAAGATTTCGTAACTTCATTCCATGACAACGACGCCAGAAAGATGTTGTTCCTGAGTTTGTACTTAAGGCTTAAAAGTACAGTGTCAAGGCATCCGAAAGTGGGTAAAATATGGAGAAGAGAGAAACCACAACCTTCGATAAAGGAAACTAGGGAAGATTTCTACGTTGGTGTTGTCTAGCTTCCAACTATTCCTGGATAGTTATATCTTGTTCAATGGCTGCCCATGAAAGTTCAAGTTCAGCCCGGTTAGTAGCAGTTTTAAGAATTGTGTCGAAAAGGTTTAAAGCAATGTGCGTTTGGTCCGATAGTCCATGTTTGATATTAGGCTATGCTGGTACAGGGACAGTCATGGAGGAACAGTAAAGGTGGTAAAAACTTTAGAGAGAGATTAAGTGTTGTCTCAATTTGGTCGTATAAGAGAGAATTTACGGTTTTAGGAATAAAACAGGGATGCAAATCAAAGGCTCGTTCTCGTAACTGTATTATATTTTAATAAAAGGTGTGAGGTGGGAGAAAAACATTTAGCTGCCTATGGTGTAAGGCTCCTACCAGGGAAGAGTCTCATGCATAAACAGAAGAGAAAAATATGTAAGAAACTAACCGATGTAACAAAGAATATATGTAGAATTCTGAAAATGCAGACTGGTCTTACACCCGCTGATAGCTGGTACAGAGGAAAAACAGTAAACAATTACAGAAAACCAAAATTCATTCGCTATAGTAGTGGTCATACTAAAGTATAACGAAACACATTAGTTAAGAATATGAAATGAAATGAAATATGAGATACAAAGAAGCAAACTTGTAACACAGTCCTGACGGAATTGAGAATCTTCAGATCTGCTTGTATTAACTCTCAAATGTAAAAAACTCTTTTACAAACGACACAAAAAGGTCCAGCCCTGTTTATTTCTTTCTGTGATATATTTATACAATTTTACAAATAAGGTAGAATATCAATAGTCACAAAATTTCAGTTATGACAGGGAGTAGTGCAATCGCTCCATTTCTCCTACTCTATCCTCACTTGGTACCAGATGTTTGTCGTTGCGCGAGCTCAGTACAAGTGATACATCTTTCCACCAGCTAAGATATTATCCGCGATGGTTCTGCTTGACAGCTGGCTTCGAAGAAGTAACATTCTCGGGCTAACTGCTGCAGCCTGTCCTACATCTGTCCATTGATGATGTCGATGGCGCATAATTGCGCGCTGGGTTTGATCATGCATTTATCCACTTGGACTATGTCCACCATAGTCATCTGAGAGATATCGACTGAATATCTTTCTTCTTTATCCTTCAGATCAAGCGAGATCTTTTCCACATTCATTTACATTAACGTCTTGGCATCGCACCCACTGTCAATGCCCAACAGCTCACTGTCTATAGAATTAAAGGCCTCCTCCAAGGAGTTGGTTATCTTTTGGGCTTGTTGCTTTCCTTCGGCGATGTTATGCTCCCATTCCTTTAACATAATGTTTCCTTTGGTTTGCTTTGAAATGGTGAGCCTGGGAGTACCTGCTGAAACCCTATTGTTCATGGCTATCACCGCCTCCTAGAAGGCGACCCGAGCCGCTCCGACATCCCTTTCTCTGGAAGATAGGTTCTCGAAAACTTGACTGACCAACAGACAATTTTCCCTGATCGTTTCTACCTTGGCGAGCAAATTTTGCTGTGCCGTAGAGACTTTTCTCCGAATCTCGATCACCTGGGATTTGAACATCCCCATGTCTATCATTATGTTCTCGGTGATCTCCACTCTGGCCTGCAACTGTTTGATCAAATCCCTCTACTGGCTCGCTTGCATCCGACCATCCCAGACCACCAACTGCGCTTGTTTGAGCTTAGTTTTGAGCATCTCTATTTCACTTTTATCGACCAATCTGGCCTGCTCTATACCCACGCTTGCCCGGTCTTTAGCAGTCTCTATTGCTGTGGCCAGTCTGGCCTCAAGGGTCCTAATTAGGCAATTTTTTCTTTTGAGTTGGTTCTTTAAGAGCCCGACCGAGAATTGATTCACCGAGGCATATGCTCCTAGTGTTCCTGCTATTTCAGTAGCGAATTGCTCATTTTCCTTGTCCTTACCATCAGTTATGACTTTATATTTCTTGGCAGTCGACTCTCCTTCTTGATAGAATTCCCTTTTCACTATTGCATTTCTCTTTTTATCGAAGAAAAACTCATTCGGAGGGAGTTCTTCTACTCTTATGGGCCTCAACTCTTCATTAAATATCCATCCCTCATTGATATTTCCCTGTTTCGTCTGCAAGGGGGTGACTAATGTAATGGGTTCTCTAATCTGTTTCGCAGATTTTCCCAGAGTATCGACCAGAATCTTCTTCTTCGGCGGTTCTGGAGTCTTTATCTCTGTCTCCGGATTCTGTTCCTTTGGCTGGTCTGGAGTCTTTTTCTTGGCTTCCGGATTCTTCGTTTGTTCTTCCTCGTCTTGGTGTTTTCCTTGATCGAGAGTCACATCCTTAGAACCTTTGACATCCTTCTGTTTCATCTCTGAAATACCTGGACCCTCACCTCTCAACACAGCGGGAAGACAACTACGTTGATGTTCCTGGAACTTTAGAACATCAGCTCTATCCTCGGGTGCCAAGAATTGTATCCAGGCCAGAATCTCCTCATAGGACTTGGATCCTTAGAAAATGTCATCCGAGGGTGAATTCTCATTCTCAAATCTCTTGAGCCTGCAATTTTCCAAATGGCTGCTCATGACCCTCTGTGGATAGTGTTTCTTGTATTCAATGGAGACCAAATTTAGGTCTTCCAGGGTTGTCGCCTCGGCTTTGGTATGCCCAAAATATAATAAAGAATAAGAGTTCAAATGAACAGGAAATGACGACCATACCTTCTTCGAATACCCTTTAAGTTCTTTGCTTACACCGCCAATCACCGTTTTCCAGGCAACCTCGCGACAAGCCATCTTGTCGGGAATGAACAATGGCAGTGCATGTGGGGGAACAAATGCCTCGAAAAATCTGAGGTATGAAAATTCTGCTTCCACATACCAATCTGCTATGCTGCTCAGATTCATTATTATGCTGTCCGAGATCCAGGGTGGCGGGTGACCAAAAATGGTGACATGCAGGGGCACCATCACCCAGTTAAAAATTTCATACGCAAAATTTTCCTCTTTATTTTCCCATAATTTTGCATGATATACATGTATGGGTTCTTCTTTGTCGGGAGTCCAACTCCAGCTCATCAACGGAAATGGTGTCATAGAACAAATTGCGTCCATAATATATGCAGACATGAAGAATGACAACTCCTTCCCACTCTCCTTCTGCTCCCAATACTCTATGACCCGATTGGTTAAGCTATCCAAAAGCATCTTTGCCCAGTTAAAGGAACAACCTTCGACAACCTGAAACATTAGAGGCACCCACGCAAGGAAAAAATGCGACGTGTCCTCTTTCCCATATAAACGACATGTCATCATGGCCACATATCTGTACTACAGTTCTAACAAAGCGATTGAGTAGATGTCGTGGGTATCATCTCTAAACTTCGCGGTGTTTGAAACCCAATCCTTTATCAAACTGGACATGGTTTTATCATACTGTTCGCATTCCTTCTCCTTGAATTCTTCCAAGAACTCAACGCCATATGTGTAGTCGGACNATATATTGGAATCTGGCGACTGTTACGTCATGTAATGCTTTAGATACCGCCCGTTGACAGGGGCATTGAGGACTTCTCCATCTATATTTTCTAGTAGGAAATAATTTTTTTCTTCTGAAGCCGAGACCCTGAATGGTCCATACCAGAGGTGGTCGAATTTACTATGATTTGCAGCTTCTTCCTTTCTTGCATCCCATCTTAGCACTAAATTGCCTGGGAAGAATTCCCTATCCTTTGCCTTGCGGTCGAACAATGCTTTCATATCATCTTGGTACTTCTTCATCTTTTCATCAACTTCAACTCTATGCTGTTGAACCTCAATCAACTGATTAATTCTCCTGGTTACATGATTGGGTTCTTCGTTTTGATCCTGCCATAACTTCATCACTAGTAATGCTAGGTTTATAGGTAGAACAACATCTGTCCCATATACCATTTGAAAAGGCGAAATGCCGATAGACCTTTTAGTGCTTATGCGGTTTTCCCATAATGCGTATTTCAAGTGTACATGCCAAGACCTCTTATTTTCATCCAATACCTTCTTGATTATATTTACCAGGATCTTGTTAGATGACTCGGCCAACCCGTTCCCCTAGGGGTAATATGCTGTGGAATGGCCAAGGACGATGTTATACCTCTGACATAAGCTGATCATAGCCATAGATTTAAAGGCCTAGGCGTTGTCGGTAACTATCTTTCGGGGACAACCAAATCTGGAAAAATTATTATCTTCCAAGAAATCGATCACCACCGAGTTTGTTGCCCTTTTGGTTGGAATGGCTTCCACCCACTTAGTAAAATAATATGTAGCTGTTAAGATCCACTTATGTTGAGCACTGGAATAGGGATTAATCTCACATATGAAATCTAGACCCCATTGCTGAAATGGGGCTTCATCTTTGACTGGAACTAGAGGCAGTGCTGAGAGCTTCTGTTTTCCTGTGAATAGTTAACAAGGGTTACAGGCACGCACTTTGGCATTGACGTCTGAAAAAAGTTTAGGCCAGTAGTACCCAGCCCTCAAGATCTTGTAAGCCGTAACTCTCCATGTGTGATGCCCCCCACATACTCACTCATGAAATTCGTCTATAACCCGCTGAGTTTCCAATTCGACTAAACAGACTAACAGGAAACCAAGTGGATCCTTCCAATATAGCTGACTTTCGGCGATACAATATTTGACTGCATGGAGTTTTAAAGTTTTGCATTTAGATGGTGATAGTTCGTTTGGGCATTTTAGGGTTAGCAGGTATGACACTATGTCTCTGTACCAACCCGATGATAAGAACTTTTCTTCGATATGGGTTGGACTTGTTTCTTCATCCAGCTCGTTTAGGTCTATGTCTACGTCGCCTTCCTGTAGGCAATTGATATCAAGGGCTATGAAATTTGACTCAGCTAAGAGTTTGGCCAGGCCTTGCCCTTTTATCAATTTGGTCGGTTTAACTTCCAGATCGAATTCTTGGATTTTAGCGAGCCATCACCCTCTTTTTCCGTCACTGTCTGGCTGTACCAATATATCTTTCATAGAACTTGTAGGCACGTACGCGATTATTTTTTAATGTAGCACATAGGTTCTAAATGCCTTTAATGCTTTTACCATTGCGTACCCTTGCTTTTCTATTATGTCATACTTCAGTTCTGCGTCTCTAAGGATTTTGCTAAAAAACACTATCGGTTGTTCGAATCCTTCTTCATTCTTCTGTAGGAGCACTGAGCGATAGTATGTTTAGAGGCAAATGAGAAAATAAGAAAATATTTCAGATAATCTGGACTTGCTAACACAGGTGCTTCACTTATGACTTTCTTAATATGCAAGAACGATGCTCTGGCCTCGGTTGTCCAATTTACTCCACTGTCCTTCTTCAACATTCCTGTGATCAATTTGACAATCTCAGCGAAATTGGGGATAAACCTTCGTAAAATTTTTATCTTTCCTAAGAAAGATTGAATCTCTTTTATATTTCTGGGAATATTTATAGTATCTATTGCTTCAATCCTCTTAGGATCAATCCTGATTCCATCCCTAGATACGACATGGCCCAAAAGCTTACCTTCCCGCATAGCGAAATGTGATTTCTTTGGGTTCAAAGATAGACCAAACCTGTGGCACTTTTCGAAGGTATGTTTGAGATGCATCAAGTGTTCTTCATCAATTTTAAAGAAAACTGTCAAATCGTTGAGGTAAATGACTACGAACTTGTCCCTTTCTCCCACGAAAGCGATGTCCATAGATCACTGGAAAGTGGCCCTTGCATTCATCAAACCAAAAGGCATTTTGTCATACATGAACGTACCCCATGGTGTGGTGAAAGCAGTTTTTTCCCTGTCTTGTTCATTCATAGCGATTTGATTATAACCAGAGAACCCATTTATCATATACATTCAGTTAGCCCCAACAACCTTTTCTAACACATGGTCCATTTTGGGCAGCGGATAATTTTCCTTGAGAGACGACTTATTTAAGTTTCGGAAATCCACACACAGTTTGATTTCCCCACTCTTTTTCCTGACTGGGACTAGGTTTGCTACCTAGTCCGAGTATCTCAGAGGTACGATTATTTTCGTGTCTAAAAGTTTTTTGACTTCTTTTTCGATCACAGGTAACAAAACGGGGTTAATTTGCCTAAGCTTTTGCCTAAACCGTTTGACCCCCGGCTTCAAAGGTATCTTGTGATCAATTATGGAAGTATCATACATTCTCAACTCATCATAGGACTAGGCGAAAACATCCTTATATTGTCTGAGTAGGTTTTTATACTTATTTTTCACTTTGGGAGGGAGGAACTTGGATAATTTTACCACCCTGGGTTCTTTTTCAGTTCCTATATCACAGTCCTCCACTTCTTTTGGTTGGGGCTATAAAGTGGATTTTAGAGGTACGTCGTTCTGATAAAAAAGCCTTTCTAAAGGAATTAATCCTTTCAGAATCTGATTGTTTTTAAGGACCAACATACGATGATCTACAATTTTTTCTCGGAAGGTTTCATGGTCCTCCCCCTCTTGCATGATCCACATTGGGTCATTTTGATTCTCTTGATCTGCATGAGTTTCAGAGAACTCACCCACTGCTGCAAGAAATTTCTTAATTTTTTCGTCATCTTCAAAGACCTGCTAGTGTCAGATATTGTCTGGTATAGAGGGTTTGTATCTGATTTCAATGTGATACTTCAGTTTGAAAGTTGTGGGAGGAGAGAAGGTTGAAGCTTCCTTTTCCAATGCATCAACATTCAAAGACCTGCCAGTGTCAGATATTGTCTGGTATAGAGGGTTTGTATTTGATTTCAATGTGATACTTTAGTTTGAAAGTTGTGGGAGGAGAGAAGGTTGAAGATGCCTTTGCCAATGCATCAACATGTAGATTCTTTGCGTGAGGGATAAAATGGACATTTACAGATGAGAAATTTTTTTCCATGAGATCCCAAGCACAATTTCTGTATGCTCTTAGTCTGGGATGCTTGGCTAGGTACTGTTGGTTTATTTGTTTGACTATTAACTCTGCATCACCATATACCTCCAAGTTACTTATATTTATCTTTTTGGCAGCCTATAACCCTAAGATCAACGCTTCATATTCGCATACGTTGTTAGTGTAATCTATGTCCCACTGCAGTCGGTAGGAGAAAGGAACAATGAATTTACCTTCGGGAGCCACTAAAAGCACTCCTGCACCTGCCCCTTCAAAAGATAAAGCACCATCAAAATACATTTTCTAGACTCTGGTGTTACACAGATCCTCTGTCATGTGACTTGACTCTTCTTGCTTTATATCGATTTCCTCCGGAAAACCATCCAAACCATCATCAAAAGACAAGATGCAATTTCCCAGATATTGGTCCGCAATGTAAATAGGGAAGTTGTTTGGGTTTTGAGGGTCACTGACTGTATATGATAATCTTGTTTCTCTGTACAACAGAGTGAACTGACCATCGAACACAGGGATTGTGGCATACATCATGTCCAACTATAGAGAACCCCCCAACTTGGCTCCCCATGACCTAGATAACAACAAGCCATACTTAGGAGGAATATCTGCGATAACCACATCCATCAGGATACTCTTAACCAGGACCTGGCCCAGGGTAACTACCAGATATTTAATCATCCCCATACACTTAACCCTTCTTGAGTCAAAAGAGTATAGATCTCCATAAGGTCTGGTGATATGGAGACCCAAATTATCCATAATAATCTTGGGCATAACGTTATGGGAGGCTCCAGAGTCTAACATGCAATTGTGCAACAATTGATCATACACATTCAGAGTGATATAAAAGGGAGCAATGGTGTCTTTGGCCCCTTCGAAATGGGGACCAAAGGTGATGTTAGGTTTGTCATCTACCATATTTAAAACATCAGACTGGCTTTCTAGATCAGAGATGCCCATTTCTTTGGTAATCTGTTTCCAATAAACGAGGTTTTTTGCCAATTCTACCAAAGGGATGGGTATCTTAATTTTATTTATCTCATATTCAAAACTGAAAGTTCCGCTCACCTTGTCTGTTTCTTTGGTTGAGACTTCTGAATCCTTCCTTTCTGACTTATTTGTTTGGACCACTTTATCACTCATGGTCTTGGTTGAAGACGTAACTTTATTTACTGGTTCGGTTCCTCACGTTTGGGTTTCAACTTTTTCCACTTCAGACTCTTGAGTGCTTACTACTTTAGTTTTGTTGTTGGGTAATAAGGTCTCTTCCGAAGGAGGCTCATAAGCTTGACCTCTTTGAAGGATTTTCTTTGGTTGATTAGTTGAGGTGGGCTTACTTTTAGATCTTAGGTTGTACTTTGGTTGAAACTCAACCATTATCATATCAGTTTCTGGTTGGGATTCACAGATATCAGTGTGATCACCTTCTTCACCCTTATTCGATAGTTGTTGCATGTTTAGAGATTTTTCATAGTCTTCCTGAGTCAGATATGGTTGAGTACAGTCATCACCGAAGTTCGTGACATCATTATCCGAATCTCCGAAGTCTTGAAAATCGTTCGCTCCTATAAAATTTTCATTCTTTAAGGGAGCTTGTATTTTTTGATCTTCATTTTTTATTTGTCTTTGTTGGTTCAGGGGGTTTAGGTTCCTCTTGAAATCCTTTTTGGGGTAAGAGTCAACTTTGGCTTGTTCGAGTTCCATTCTAAATATTTTATTTTCTAGTTCTTTAATCACTCTAGCCATATCGTCCACCCTATTGTCTGAGGATCTATTGGACCCTGAAGGACCTGCTTGTTCTCTAAAGCGCTTGGTTTCTCGGTTTCCAGCTTCTATCTTAGCTTTAAGTTTACCCGAAGCCATCATATTAGACTCTATTTCTACCGCATCATCCTGCATTCAGTTTAGTGTGGCTCCCCTTCTCTCTCACAAAAGGAGAGAGAAATCCGGTTCGAAAGCTCCAGCGAAAGTCACTTTGGCCGTGGGTTGAGACGGTTTAACCTCGACCGGGATTTTATTATACAGTTTGTTGAATCTTTGGATAAATTCCATGACTGTTTCTGATTTTTTTTTTCTCAAGGACCCGAATTCGGTTAAATAATAAAGATGGTCTTTTCTCTCGCCCCATTGTCTAAGGAAAGCATCTTCCAAAGCATCATAAGACAAGATAGATGCTGCGAGTAGGCTCCGAAACCAAGTTCGGACCTGTCCTTCAAATGTTTGGACAAGAAGTCTCAAATAAACATCCTCATGTTTGATACTGAAGATATCCACGAATTGGTCGAAAAAATTAATATGTTCGGCTGCGGTCAGATCCCCTTCCCCCATGAATTTCGGTAATTTTTTTATGTAATTTTTTGGAAGATCGTGTAGAGGGACGAGCAATAATAAGGGAGCGTATCTGGCTGGGACTTTCGCAAAAACTCTAGGAGGGGGGGCAGGCCCTTGACCTCCACCTCCTCCTTGAGGAGGTCCTCCCCCCCTCCTTCGATAAAACCTCCACCTCCTCCTATAAACCGTCCACCTCCTCCTCCGGTGGCTGCCATCGTTGTTTGTGGAAAGTTGTAAAGGGGGTTTTGGAAAATTAAAAGGGAATCTTTATTTTCTTCGCGAAGAGGAAAATCCGATGAGGAAAGATAAGGAACGCGAGGACTCGGTTCCTCGGATTTGCAAGAGACGAAATCAGGAGAACCGACGGGTGTGGGAACCGAGTGTGTAACACACTCTTCAGAATTTGGTGAAGTCAGGAAATTCAACTGAAGAAAAGATGGTACGTCAAAATCCGATGAAATTTCAAGAGGACCCTTTCCTTTGTGTGCTAAGGGGACTGTTGGATGAATCTCACTCCTAACTTTGGAGCAGTTTAGCGTTGAATCTTTAGCATCAAAGAGAGGACTGAGCGAAGTTGAGGGTTCGGAAGGACTCTTAGTCTTCAGTGATGGGGTTTTAAGTTTGTAAACTGCAGCGGTTGGCTTAAAAGAGCCTCTTGCCTTTAGAATTTTTTCGGGATCGGTAACGGGCGTAATCTACTCACCATCCGGGTTTTGTCTAGTATTCCTTCGACCGGATGCCAGTTTATTTCTTGTGGAGTCACCAAGTGAAATATTAAAAGCCTTAAAAGGTGTGTACTCTTTGTTCACTATCAAAGGGTAACACTTTCAATGAAAAACAAATGTTGTTTTCCCAGGGAAAAGATTTTGTAACTTCAGTCCATGACAACGGTGCCAGAAATATGTTGTTCCTGAGTCTGTACTTAAGGCCTAAAAGTACAATGTCAAGGCATTCGAAAGTGGGTAAAATATGGAGAAGAGAGAAACCACAACCTTCGATAAAGGAAACTAGGGAAGATTTATACGTTGGTGTTGTCTAGCTTCCAACTATTCCTGGATAGTTATATCTTGTTCAATGGCTGCCCATGAAAGTTCAAGTTCAGCCCGATTAGTAGCAGTTTTAAGAATTGTGTCGAAAAGGTTTAAAGCAATGTGCGTTTGGTCCGATAGTCCAGGTTTGATATTAGGCTGTGCTGGTACAGGGAAAGTCACGGAGGAACAGTAAAGGTGGTAAAAAATTTAGAGAGAGATTAAGTGCTGTCTCAATTTGGTCGTATAAGAGAGAATTTACGGTTTTAGGAATAAAACAGGGATGCAAATCAAAGGCTCGTTCCCGTAACTGTATTATATTTTAATAAAAGGTGTGAGGTGGGAGAAAAACATTTAGATGCCTATGGTGTAAGGCTCCTACCAGGGAAGAGTCTCACGCATAAACAAAAGAGGAAAATATGTAAGAAACTAACCGATGTAACAAAGAATATATGTAGAATTCTGAAAATGCAGAATGGTCTTACACCCGCTGATAGCTGGTACAGAGGAAAAATAGTAAACAATTATAGAAAACCAAAATTCATTTGCTATAGTAGTGGTCATACTAAAGTATAACGAAGCACATCAGTTAAGAATATGAAATGAAATGAAATATGAGATACAAAGAAGCAAACTTGTAACACAGTCGTGACGGAATTGAGAATCTTCAGATCTGCTTGTATTAACTCTCAAATGTAAAAAACTCTTTTACAAACGACACAAAAAGGTCCAGCCCTGTTTATTTCTTTCTGTGATATATTTATACAATTTTATAAATAAGGTAGAATCTCAATAGTCACAAAATTTCGGTTATGACAGGGAGGAGTGCAATCGCTCCATTTCTCCTACTCTATCCTCACTTGGTACCAGATGTTTGTCATTGCGTGAGCTCAGTACAAGCGATACATCTTTCCACCAGCTAAGATATTATCCACGATGGTTCTGCTTGACAGCTGGCTTCGAAGACGTAACATTCTCGGGCTAACTGCTGTAGCCTGTCCTCCATCTGTCCATTGATGATGTTGACGGCGCATAATTGCGTGCTGGGTTTGATCATGCATTTATCCACTTGGACTATGTCCACCATAGTCATCTGAGAGATATCGGCTGAATCTCTTTCTTCTTTATCCTTCAGATCAAGTGAGATATTTTCCACATTCATTTGCATTAACGTCTCAGCATTGCACCCGCTATCAATGCCCAACAACTCGCCGTTTATAGAATTAAAGGCCTCCTCCAAGGAGTTGGTTATCTTTTGGGCTTGCTGCTTGCCTTCGGCGATGTTATGCTCCCATTCCTTTAACATAATGTTTCCTTTGGTTTGCTTTGAAATGGTGAGCCTGGGAGTACTTGCTGAAACCCTATTGTTCGTGGCTATCACTGCCTCCTAGAAGGCGACCCGAGCTGCTCTGACATCCCTTTCTCTCGAAGATAGGTTCTCAGAAACCTGACTGACCAACATATAGTTTTCCCTGATCGTTTCTACCTTGGCGAGCAAATTTTGATGTTCCGTAGAGACTTTGCTCCGAATCTCGATCACCTGGGATTTGAACATCCCCATGTCTATCATTATGTTCTCGGTGATCTCCACTTTGGCCTACATCTGTTTGATCAAATCCCTCTGCTGGCTCGCTTGCATCCGACCATCCCGGACCACCAACTGCGCTTGTTTGAGCTTAGTTTTGAGCATCTATATTTCACTTTTATCGACCAATCTGGCCTGCTCTATACCCACGCTTGCTTGGTCTTTAGCAGTCTCTGTTGCTGTGGCCAGTCTGGGCTCAAGGGTCCTAATTAGGCAATTTTTTCTTTTGAGTTGGTTCTTTAAGAGCCCGACCGAGAATTGATTCACCGAGGCATATGCTCCTAGTGTTCCTGCTATTTCAGTACCGAATTGCTCATTTTTCTTGTCCTTACCATTAGTTATGACTTTATATTTCTTGGCAGTCGACTCTCCTTCTTGATAGAATTCCCTTTTCACTATTGCCTTTCTCTTTTTATCGAAGAAAAACTCATTCAGAGGGAGTTCTTATACTCTTATGGGCCTCAACTCTTCATTGAATATCCATCCCTCATTGATATTTCCCTGTGTCGTTTGCAAGGGGGTGACTGATGTAATGGGTTCTTCGATTTGTTTCGCAGATTTTCCCGGAGTATCGACCGAAATCTGCTTCTTCGACGGTTCTGGAGTCTTTATCTCTGTCTCCGGATTCTGTTCCTTTGGCTGGTCTGGAGTCTTTTTCTCGGCTTCTGGATTCTTCGTTTGTTCTTCCTCGTCCTGGTGTTTTCCTTGATCGAGAGTCACATCCTTAGAACCTTCAACACCCTTCTATTTCATCTCTGAAATACCTGGACCCTCACCTCTCAACACAGCGGGAAGACAACTACGTTGATGTTCCTGGAACTTTAGAACATTGGCTCTATCCTCGGGTGCCAAGGATTGTATCTAGTCCAGAATCTCCTCATAGGACTTGGCTCCTTAGAAAACGTCATCCGAGGGTGAATTCTCATTCTCAAATCTCTTGAGCCCGCAATTTGCCAAATGGTTGCTCACGACCCTCTGTGGATCGTGTTTCTTGTATTCAATGGAGACCAAATTTAGGTCTTCCAGGGCTGCCGCCTCGGCTTTGGCATGCCCAAAATCTAATAAAGAAAAAGAGTTCAAACGAACAGGAAATGACGGCCATACCTTCTTCGAATACCCTTTAAGTTCTTTGCTTACACCGCCAATCACCGTTTTCCAGGCAACCTCGCGACAAGCCATCTTGTCGAGAATGAACAATGGCAGTGCATGTGGGGGAACAAAAGCCCCGAAAAATCTGAGGTATGAAAATTCTACTTCCACATACCAATATGCTATGCTAATCAGATTCATTATTATGCTGTCCGAGATCCGGGGTGGCGGGTGACCAAAAATGGTGACATGCAGGGGCACCATCACCCAGTTAAAAATTTCATACGCAAAATTTTCCTCTTTATTTTCCCATAATTTTGCATGATATACATGTATGGGTTCTTCTTTGTCGGGAGTCCAACTCCAGCTCATCAACGGAAATGGTGTCATAGAACAAATTGCGTCCATAATATATGCAGACATGAAGAATGACAACTCCTTCCCACTCTCCTTCTGCTCCCAATACTCTATGACCCGATTGGTTAAGCTATCCAAAAGCATCTTTGCCCAGTTAAAGGAACAACCTTCGACAACCTGAAACATTAGAGGCACCCACGCAAGGAAAAAATGCGACGTGTCCTCTTTCCCATATAAACGACATGTCATCATGGCCACATATCTGTACTACAGTTCTAACAAAGCGATTGAGTAGATGTCGTGGGTATCATCTCTAAACTTCGCGGTGTTTGAAACCCAATCCTTTATCAAACTGGACATGGTTTTATCATACTGTTCGCATTCCTTCTCCTTGAATTCTTCCAAGAACTCAACGCCATATGTGTAGTCGGACNAGTAGATGTCGTGGGTATCATCTCTAAACTTCGCGGTGTTTGAAACCCAATCCTTTATCAAACTGGACATGGTTTTATCATACTGTTCGCATTCCTTCTCCTTGAATTCTTCCAAGAACTCAACGCCATATGTGTAGTCGGACGTCGGGGGTAGATTATACATGGTTTGCAGATGCTCTGGCCTGAAAGTCCCGATGGTGACTCTTTGTTCGTTCAGGATAGTCCTGGTCGGTATGTCCACATGGTCCAATGCCCATCAAACCATGTCATAATATGGAAACAACCGCGGTCTGGATACTACTCTGTGCATTCCGGATTGGACAACTATCTTGTATTTGGTGGTTAAATCATCTCTTTCGTTGTCGTCGGAGTCGTCGGAATAATCCACCAATTTTGCTTGTAGAATATCTGAAACATATGACCAATTCGGGACCGAGTTGATACTTCGGGGTGATGTATCAGAGACATTGTCTAAGCCTTGTCCCGAGACCTCAACATTCGCCTTTGTTGCTTTTCGTGGAGCCATGGCTGAAGCTTGCATTTTAGCTCTTCTACGATAGAACTGCGTATACATACAGAAGTCAGTTTACTTAGAGGTGATGAGCTCCGCGTGCTATGAAAATGCATTTGTTATAATGAAATACAACTCTGATATATACTCAACTTGGTACCTTTCTGAACAAGTCTGTCAAATCATATTTGGAAATAAATTCTGCCATAAAAATTTGATCTTATACATTGATTTACCCTATTTCCTCATTAATGTCATAAATTTTGGCGATTTTAAATTTCAGTTGGCGCTTGGAGGAAAAAGGCTACCTCATAAATCATGCAGACATCAAAGCGCGAGATATTCATTAGCTTAATTAATCCGGTTTTACCACTGTTAACAGTGTTTCGGTACTCGTTATATCGGGGATTTTCCTTTAACATTTTGAGTCTCTAACTCCCGAGACTGCGAAAATCGATTTTGGTTTAATTAAAGGTAAGCACGATTTGGGACTTGATTAATTTTATAATTATTTATTCACCATATCGCGACTCAGAGCTTCGAAGGTAAGTTTCTGGGAGATTTACATGCTGGGCTGCGAAACCGCGAGATCACGATGACATGACTTAATTAAAAGGGAAGATAATCTTGGATTAAGTAATTAATTAATCATGTTATAACTGCATCGTGACTTTGCGAGTCGGGGTTTAGACGATCAAACTTTCAAAAAGGACAACGTTGAGTGGCAAGATGCTGAGAGAATCTTTTACCTCGGTTCAACTTTTACCCTTAACATTGACATGATTTACTCAAATAAGGAACTCATGTTCTCGGCTATCGGGGTTATGAAAATAAAATTTTGGGTTTGGCGATTACTGAGGCACGAAACCCCGATGACGTTTAAACACGAGTTGGGGAAAACTTTATCCTTGTTACTGTTTTGAGTGAAAAGTTAAAACAACTTCGTTGTTTCGTGACTCGAGATGTGTGAACTGCATGAGCTATAGTAACTGATTTGCGAGTTCCCGAAGTAGAACGAAAGAGAAAACATTTTATGACAGGTAGGACTTGTTTCGAGGGTGGAATAATCATCGCTGCTCGCGTGATCAAGTTTCAGAGATCATTGATATCTCAGAGGAAAAAAATGAAAACCATTTTTAGATTTCAAGCATTAAGAATGAAACATGTGAAGGGCTAAAAAAAATTAGGGGCGGCTCCAACAGGGACCAATATAACCTTTCGACCGACCCCCCAAACGGTTAGAAAGGCATTTATGGTTTGCCACCAGACCGTTGGACCACGCCATAAAAGACATAATAGAGTTAATGAAGGCTTCTCAACCATTGCAAGAAATTCGTTTCCAAGTTATCTATTTATCCCGTCGTTCCATGCACCGAGAACACTTTTGCTAACCATGAATATGAACCCACAGACTCACTGATTTTACACAGTGATCATTGCGCTATTACCTTCTATCCTATTGCAGTGTCTAAGTTACTCCTCAAACTCGAGATTTTCAACTCTGAGTGTGTATGTCGGACGAGTTCAGCGCTGCAGAGAGAGTTATTGAAGAAGTTTTGATCGACCTCATGACTAAAAGAGTCATGTCGATGTCTACAGGTGTTAAAGCATCATCGACAAGAGGACTGCAAGCCTCTCCATCGACTGCTCGCAAATCAGGGCCATCCTAACCAATAGTAGAGAAGAGAACCAAGCATAAATATGACCTAACAAATGCAAAGTTGATTCCATCCATATTTCTCGATTACATCCCACCTCTAGCTAGCATGGTGAATCATGATAGTGTGCTGGCATGGTGAATCACTGCATACCTCTCGAAGGGGATTCGAGCAGTTCATACAGAGTAGGCTAAGATCACAACGTTTAATTTCAACGACTTCAACCTTGGAGATCGAAATATCTATGGCATGCTTGCCCCATTCAAGTACCTAACTAGAACAAAAGGGAAGAACTTGAAGATCATCCCTCATTCATGGATGATGAACCTCGAGTAGTCCACACTGCTGAATGTTATGAAGATCCCACACTTCGGATGACACCAAGACGTCAATGCATGTGTCAAGCTACTACTGTCGTGTTACCATGGTGGCTACTTATGGCTAGACCGCCACATTATAGTTGACCCAATGTTGATCCACAAGATCACATGACTAAGTATGCAAGGACCCGACCCACAGGACTTTTATCCAGGAAAATTCGTAGATCGCGCACTAGCATAAAAAATTAAGGATACATATGGCGACGTTGAGAAGGGAACAAGAGGCTACAAGGTAGCTTCCATCCAGAATGGCTCAGTGCACCTATCATGTTAGCTGATAGCTGGAAATCTAGTAAGGAAGAACCAACCTACGCAGGTCACTGACTTTGTCGTTGACCTCGTAGGAAAGTGTGTGGAAGGCCTACATATGAACTTGGTGAAGTACCTAGTTAACCAGTTGGAACTAGATTGAGGAGAAGCATATGATCATCGTTATGAATTTCATTTCAGTTGGCTCCTATTCCTCATTACATTTGTTTCCTGGGAGATGCTCGAAGGATCGACCTTCCCCGACATAGAGCCGTTTGAACTGCTTGCCGTGAAGTTCTCTACCCCATGGTATTCAACTGATATGAACAAATAATGGTAGTCGAACGCTGTGTTTCATACATACTACCTCCAACTAAAGTGAGCCATCGAAGAAGAGCCTCACATGAATCTGAACACCTTACAAAGGTTATGACCACTAATGAAGTTTAGTGCAGATCGACACTTTATCTACATTACAGCGCGAGCAGATGAACATCAAGAGTAGCTCCAGTCATATTACAAGCTTACAAAAGAATACCTTGAGGAGATCACCAAGGAATTGTCCGCTGACCTCCTTATCCCTGCTAACCCTGCAGAGATATCTAATATTGATATCCTAGAGGATACTCATAAAGAAAAAAATACACCCAGAACCAACAGACAGAAGAATACTGAGGAGGTCCAAAACTTAAGCAACACCTCAGAGAATACTGCTTCCATGTCACCTGACCGAGGGGGTGGCAATGAAGTAGAAGCTGAATAGAGACCAGACGAAGTAACACTTCCCAGAGACAAGGTTGACCCTTTGAAGAAGAGGAAGGTTCCCCCTCAAAACCTTCTTCCCGGAAGAAATCGAAAGCCACCATGACCAAGATGCAGACTTCCCTCACCTCTAATGATTTTGACTTCATCATAGTAGCCCTGAACGATGCTTCACTAGAGATAGCAGAGAAAAAATGATCAAAGCAAGAGGAAATGTATGATAGGATTGAAGTCGAACTCCGAGGGGTACAACAAGCTATCCAGTCCAGTTGCGTAGTCTCCACTATGCCTTTGCCATCGGGAGAACTAGAGTTGGAAGATGAGCCAACCCAACTCCACTGACTAGCTGATACAGTCGAAGCTCAACTTCGATGAGCACAAGAAGAAACAGAACAAGACACCTAGGCTTTAGCGCAAGTACAAGGAGTACTTGTAGAGAAACACCTGAGCTGCAGAACATGGAAAGATTGCTCTCTAAGCAAAGTTTGATGAAGAAAAAGCACAACTACAACAAGGAAAAGAACAGTTTCTCACCGAGAAACTCGAAGTGAAAGAAGCAGTTAGCAGAGCATTTCGCTCTGTGACAGTCTTAGAAATAAAGGCAGAGGATTGATTCATGCAACAAGTAGAGAAGCTCATATAAGTTATCCAACAACTATAACAACGCATAGCAGACTTAGAGCTTCGCGCAGTGCCCGAGACCCCACAAGATGTAAGGGATCAAAGAGAAGCAACTGCTCACAGTGAAATTAAGAGAATAAAATCCCTTGCTATGAAATATAAGCAACTCACTGATCACAGTGCCTAGACCTACGAACAACTCACTGAGAATCCATAACTGAAGGCACTGGAGTCACAGCGCCAAGAGGTGAAGTATCAAGCCGAAATGATACAAGCGTAGCTGAAGCCCCTATCAACCGTGGAAAGAATGAAGTGATCCCGAGAGTAGCGCACTACCCAATAACAGATCCACACTATCCAGAGCTGAGTTATGGAAGTAACTCAGAGGCTCCAACCTGTACAAGATAAGGCTTACCAATTATTCACAGAGGTCAAAGGTCGAGGAGCATAACTGGAGCAGGTTGTCACTGCAGTTGAACAATGCTTGAAAGGACCTATCAACAACGTAGTCATCCAAGAGTTCATTGAATAGGAGGCCAAGGCACAATAACAACTTGAAGCAGCTCCATCCAAGCTCGAGGTTTTTGAAGTGAAATTATCCAGATCAGAGTGACTCGAGACGAGTCACATGTGATTTTTGGGGGCCTGTTGGCCCTTGAACAATTTTTGGGAGATCCTTGGACAAGTTTGACCTATTTTGGGACTTCGATAGCCTGTTGAAGGAGGAGCGCAAGATGAAGCAGAGATCATCGGAGCTTGGCCCCTTTTTGGGTCCTTTTTGGGATTTGGCATTATGTAACGGGTATGGGATGTCGGCCCATGGGTTTACCCATGCTTAGGCCTATTTTGTAAAGTATAAATAGATGCTAAGGCGATGTAGTGAGCAAAGATACAGATATAGAGATAGAGAAGTTACTAATGGCTAAGTGCTAGATCTATGTGACTGAAGGATTGTAAGTGCTCTGTGCATATTGTGTGAGACTTGCAGAGCTAAGTGCAAGTCATTGTAAGAGGCTCTGGAAGGTTGTGTGATTATATCTACTCGGGGAAGGAGGATCTAGCAAGATGCGTAGATCTCCTGTCCTATGCGGAGTAGGGTTTTGAGGCTCTGTACATGTAACCTATTGAATAAGATAATAAAGAAGAAGAGTTGGTGGACGTAGCCCCAGGGTGGGGGTGAACCACGTATATGTTGTGTTTCTCTTCTTTGTGTGATGTCTTGATGTGTTATGTCTTTACTTGCTAAGTGATTTGATATAGATAGATAGATCTGTTTATGCTTTGTGCTAATGATGTATATGGATGCTAGACCTGACCTATGTGAATGTGCTTAGTGCTTGAATCTGTTAGATCTAACCTACTTCTCTATGATAAGTGCTTAGATACATTAGATCTGAATGAATGATGTGATGCTCTGTTTTATCTATGGAGTAGATAATGGTTAAATATTGATGAACTGTCCATGCTAAGTGCTATGTTAGGTATTAAAATCACAGATCTGTGTCCCAGCTAAGGTTGCAGACACCTGAGTCTTGCAACCACCCCTGCCTCTACCTTGGGTGAGACTTCATCTACTTCGCAGGTGTTACTGAAAGGGCCAAATGTTAGGGTTTTGTTGGTGCATTGTTGTATCGTTGAACCCTGGGTCTTCCCCTGTGCCAACAAATGGTTCCATTTTCGGGACCTGAAACCGTGATTGCTAGGAACTGAGGAAGAAAAATCTTTGTGCAAAGATCTGTCCTGAAATTGTGAAAGATTTGTGCATGACCCGTCGCTCTAGTGTGCAGTACTCTACTTATTTTGAAAAGCTCCATGCTAAATAAAAGAAGTTCGATCTGAAGAAAAGAGGTAAGATCTGAAAGCTTTGTTCTCTGAGAAAGGTAAAAGTGAGAATTTTTGATTAAAAGAGGTAAGATCTGCAAGCTCTGTGCTCTGATAGAGGTAAGAATAGTGAAAAGTTTTAGATCTGGAAGCTTTGTGCTCTGTATAAGTAATATAAGTGGAAATTTTTGTTTCTAAAGTAGGATCTAGATATGTTTGATATATTCTATCCTAGCTTGAAAACAAGGGCACTAATAGATGAAAGAAGGTTTGATATATGTAGATATGATAAGAATAGTGAAAGATATGTTATACCGATGCATAGAAAGAATGTTTGGACTAACAAGTGGATGCAATATCCTCAAAATAATTTTTTTCAGGTTAGATACCATGATCATAGTGCGTAGTACAGGAATGGCTGGGGACCATTTAAGAGAAAGAGAGGATTAACCCTCTGTTACAGTTGCAGAAGACCGGGACATATTGCTAAGGAATTCCCTGGGAGAAGACCTAGTTGTCTTTGTTGCAAAGCTATGGACCATGAAGTATTGGATTGCCCTAGAATGATTTCTAAGCTTGAAGGAATGAACATGAGACAAGAAAACCCTAAGTCTGATCCAGAAATGGAAGAACCCCAGAAAGACTTTGAGAAAGTATTGCTATAGATGAAAGAAACCCCAAATGACCACCAATATGTCAACTTATCAGAGATCTTCAAAGAAAAAGAGTGCCTTGAAGCAAGAATAGGAGACTTCGACATTGACTGTGTTCTAGATGAGGAAACATAGGTGAATATCATGACAAAAAGAGCTTGGGAAGCTATAGGAAGGCCTACTATGATTCCTTCATTAGGAGGAATAGGAATATTCAAAGGAAAGCTGATAAACCTATGTGGAAATCTCACCCAGATTTCTATGAATGCCAATGGGACTTCGACAAAGGAAGATTTTGAGATTATTAAATTTATTGAGAACATCGCCCCATTTACCATGTTACTAGGAAAACCTTGGATTAAAAGGGATCAGGCCAGAAGGAAAGAAGAATAAGAATTTTTAGAGAAGAAGAAGTAAGAGTTAAAATATTTCATGAATAGAAGGATCACAGATTTGATTGAAGAACAGGAGAAAAGATCGAAGCTATTTAAAAACAGAGTCCCGAATGTCGAAGTTGCATGAACACTAGAAGACCCACATAATATTGAAGTATGAAATCCAGATGAAGAAGAAGTATCACCCTCGACTCTTAGAAAAGAATCTCAACAACGCGAAGTAACTATGCCAAAAAAAGATAAGAATCAAAATGGAAAAAAGGTATACCAAGACAAAGCTCACTGGAAAGAAAGCTAGAAAACTAAGTAAGAAGAGAGCTAAGATCGACAAGTTACAAAATTTTCCAGAGGGAACTTCGCAAAAGGAAAATTTGCAAAATTGGAGCTTCGTCGGGATAACAGAACAACGTTACATGGCACTTCGCTATGGCGAAGCAATATAGCCATTGGGACCAATATAACCATTTGGCCGACCCCCCGAATGGTTAGAAAGGCATTTATGGTTTGCCACCAGATTGTTGGACTGTGCCATAATGGACATAACAGAGTTAATGAAGGCTTCTCGACAATTGCAAGCAATCTGTTAACAAGTTAGCTATTTATCCCATCGCACCATGCACCGAGAACACTTTTGCTAACCATGAATCTGAACCCGTAGACTCGCTGATTTTACATAGTGATCATTGCGCTATTGCCTTCTATCCTATTGTAGTGTGTAAGTTACTCCTCAAACCTGAGATTTTCAACCATGAGTGTGTATGTCGGATGAGTTCAGTGTTATAGAGAGAGTTGTCAAAGAATTTCTGATCGACCTCATGTCTTAAAGAGTCATGTCGATGTCTACAGGTGTTAAAGCATCATCGACGAGAGGACTGCAAGCCTCTCCGTCGACTACTCACGAATCAGGGCCATCCTGACCAACAATAGAGAAGAGAACAAATCATAAAGATGACCTAGCAAACATGAAGTTGATTCCATCCATATTGCCCAATTACATCCTGCCTCTGGCTGGCGCGTTGAATCAGGATAGTGTGCCAAGAGACTTCAAGTACACTATGGTCACTGTGTACCTCCCAAAGGGGATACACATAGTTCAGATAGAGTAGGATAAGATTACAATGTTGAAGTTCAACGACTTGAACCTCAGAGAGCAAAATATCTATGGCATGATCGCCCCATACAAGTACCTAACTAGAACAAAAGGGAAGAACTCAAAGATCATCCCTCAGTCGTGGATGATGAACCTTGCGCAGTCCACCCTGCTGAATGTTATGAAGATCCCACACTTCAGACGACACCAGGAAGTCAATGCATGTGTCAAGCTGCTACTGTCATGTTACCATGGCGACTACTTATGGCTATACCACCACATTATAGTTGAACCAATGCTGATCCACAGGATCATAGGACCGAGTGTTATCACTGAAATTTCGTCCGCATGTGGCGACAAGAAATCCACATCGTCAAAACATGACTGGAGTCATTCATGGCACAAGATTAATGCCACAGCATTGCAAAAGGGTCAAAAACTATACAAAATGACCAAAAATTTGAAGGGCGCTTTACATCATCCGGGTGCACGCGCGTATGCGCGTAACAACAACATACAAAGCGTGCATATTTGCACAAGGCGTGCATGTTGGGCGAAAAACCCGCGCGCCTGCTAAACGACGCATTTATTGAAATTGGTCGGCCTCCCAACCACTAATGGATCAGCTCCCAAGTCGATTTGACACCAAATCCGAGCTCAATCCTCATGGTGGGCTGGTCAAAGACCTA
>ML846234.1:0-11411 GCA_009831015.1 Picea engelmannii
GTTGCACTACAAGTTATGGATTTAGAATGAGAGATACAATAGCTTTTGTAATGTTTTCAAATCATTTTGTGGTCAAACAATGTAAAAAGTGGGTGTGATAGGCAAAATTCTTGTATCAATGTTCTCTTTATAGCATTTTTTCTTAGAAGTCAATAATGTTTCTTGTTCAAGATCAAAATTGTACTAGACATTCCTAGAAGTATGAAGGCTCAATATGGAAGGAAAAGTATCATATTTATTAGGATAAAGAGGGATATTTCATGGAAATAAGTGTTAGGAGGAGAGCTTATGAAAAATAAATACAACGAGAGGTGAAATACATAAAACCTGTAGGTAGAACTTTTAACAATGAAGTCCTAAGGCCATAGCTCAGTTTTTTAAGAATGATGGATATATTCTAGATAGTGAAAAATATACATGAAGGTAATTCTTTGATTTTTATATCAAATCTATATGTATCTGGTTCTTTTCAAGTCATGTTCATCTGAATTTTTTTCATTCAACTCTAGCTAAATTACTTTTTGTGGCCTTCAAGAATAAAGGGTTCTCGTTCAAATTAATTGCTTAAATTGATGAAAATTAAATTATCAATCCAAGGTGTTCATAAACTTGTGAGATGCCAGTAAAATATATGTAGGACCATGCAACTAACTAATTCTAATAAATTCAAAAGGAAAAGAGATTAATAAATCATTTCCAGCAGTTGAGATTAAACATGGAGGCTATAATCATTTAGTTCACTCAATGATTTAAACAACTCTTGTAGCTTTACCAAGCATAAATCTAAAGAAAAATGCAGTCAAAAAATCAGATCTAGAGGTCTCAATATTGTAAGTTTCAGTCTTGTAACTTTGTAGCTTTCTCAACATTCATGGGTTAACTATGTTAAGATCTCTATTTGCACACCACACATGGTCGTTATCACACTTGCAGCAATTGAAATGCATAAATAAATGAGTAGAAAATAAAGAGCATAAAGGAATGAACAATAAATACATTAACATAAATAAATTGAAAGGAAATGCAAAAATCATGAGATAAACTAACATATGAAATCAATACATAAATTAAATACAAAATAAACTAGCTAGCATGCAATACATACTTAGCTTAGGGGGGCCTCCAGGTTGATCATGTGCTACAATGAAACCACAACAATTAACTCAGAAGGTGCAACAATAATAGATTTTAGATTATCGTTAGCAAGGTGATTTAGAGAGGAACAATACTCTTTCCTCAGAGATACAATGGACTCCCCTTAATTTAATTCAATATTGATATTCCCCCTCATATTTATACCTATAGCTTACCTTTCATAAAAACAAGGGGTTAGAAAATGCTAATACCAATCCCTAAATAAGTGGATCTAAAATTAACACATCTTGGTTTTAACTTGATTAAGACAATGGAGCTTGTTTGGATCATTTGAAGAACATAACAACACCATTCTCCACAAAAATCATATTCCTAAATTCGTCCATAAGAGGCGTGACCATCCAAATCATCCAAGTTTTGATTTTTTGGTAGTTGTGGGAGGTATTAACCTCTAGTATAACCTTTGTACTTGAGTAGAATATTCTAGAAGCAAGAGAACCATTAAAAAAATGTGGAATTACCCTAGAAGAGAAGTCATCCTAAGGAGAATAATAATAAATAAATAGAAGGCCCCATAGAGAGAAGTTGACCTCACCTGGAAAAGTCACTTGGACAGGATAGTATAAATAAGGAGGCACATTAGCTCATTTGGAAACACTCACTCACTCACTCAGCTAGTGCACAATTCTAAGGAGAAGTAGTTGTAGCAAAAGGAGGTGCAAGTCTAGAGAGAGTAGTGTAGCAATTGTCCTGCAGTATTCTCAATATTCCTGGCATCTCTCTTGTGTGCTTCTGTTGGTAAAGGTTTGCTTCTATTGGTAGAGGCATATTCTCTTGGTATTTTTTTTTTGTTGCAGCAGTGGTATTTATGGTTAGGTTTTATCTGTTGGTTCTAGATTGGACTTATCAAAATCATTCTATCTAAGAAAAGGTTATTGTGCTCAAGGGTGGCATGTGTAAGTGCCTATGGTTGGGTGACAATGATGTGACACTTTCTATGGTTAAACGAGCATATAAAAATTTTTAACTTGGAATTAGAGTTGGTTTCCTTCATAACAATCTAACCACTGGAAGGAATATTGTCAGTTTGCTTCATTGACAATCTCATTGAGCACTTTCAAAACCCACCAAGAATATTTCCTAAGGAGGGTGCATCTTTTCCCTAGATCATATCTACAAAAATATGAAGTTGAAAAATTAGGGTCTCCTCATAAAACCCTAGTTCAATACGTTTGGAATATATTGGATGAGTTGAAGTTGATTCCTGAAGAAAGGAGGTCTCATTGGCATAACACACCCACTCCTAAGTTCAAATTTCATTCATGCAAAATCTTAATTTTCCGTCATATTTCCAATGCCTGGGGAAAATGACTATCAATATTAAGCTTCATGAGAAGCTTGAGGGTGTTGATAACTTCCGAGCATGTAAATATAGAGTGATGCTCATCCTAGAGGAAAATGATCTAGAAGGCTTCATTGAATAAGAAGTTACAGAGCTAGAGGGAGATGAAGCTAAGGTAAAGTACAAGAAGAATCTAGTTAAGGAAAAGAGGATCATTGCAAATTCTATCAAGGATCACTTGATCCCCCATGTCTCATAATTAAATAACCTTAAACAATTTTTTGATGCCTTATAATGATTATATCAAGGAAATAATATCAATCGAAAGATGACCTTCATGACACAACTCAATAATGTGAAGATGAAAAATTCAAAAATCATTCAATCCTACTTCACAAGGGTGTCTCAAATCAAAGAACAACTTGAAGCCATTAGAGACACATTTGAAGAAGTTGAGATAGTAATTACTACATTGAATGGTCTTCCAAAGTCTTGGGAATCATTTATTCATGGAATCTGTTCCAGAAGAAAGCTAACAAATTTTAGCAGGCTATGGGAAGATTTCACTCAAGAAGAAGCCAGACTAGCAACAAGAGAAGAAAAGTTGGGAAATGATGATCAAGCACTAGCAGTACATTGTTACGAGGAAAATATCTCTATGGCCTGGGGTAAACTACAACAGATAGAATGACACGTAGAAATCAAATCTAATCCCAAGTATGCAATATAAATGAAATGCTAATAAGACAAGGTGAAGATCCTACCTCGTCCGGACGTTCGATGAAGACCACAGTTGAGCACACAACTCAAAGATTTATACCTACAACTTATCCTCAACAACAAATATACGAAAGCATATGGTGATAATCTATAATGTTAGCATATAAAATAGCATAATCCATTAACATACATGAAAAATATGCCCATGGAATAATAATTGAAATATTTTCAAGATATTAATTAGACGAGAAAAGAGTATATCTATTAAAATAATCAACAGAAGTATATAGTTGACAAACTTTTTTGTTGACACATCTCATAACTGAAAAAATAAGTCCCTCTAGTTGGTCCTCCACCACTTCAATCCTCCACCAAAGGCAATCTCATTTAAAGGAGAAAATGAGATTATCCATCAAAGAAGGAAGAGCTTGGGGGCTGAACAATGAGTTCATACTTTCAAGGATCAAGGGATGCAGACTCAATAGGAAGTGAAATTTCTCTAGAGTGTCTTTTCTCTCAAAAGTTGAATTTTCTCCTTTTCCACGGCTCAGATATGGCTCAATTTATAGCCTTCAAATATATTTGAAGGGTTGAATCAGAGCGTTTCCAGTATATGGAAGGTCTAGGATCATGGATCTTGTGACGTGACATGGAAACCCGACACAATTTTTAATTTTGAGCACCAAACCCGATGTATGCAGGCTATAGTGGAGCAACCTATGTATACACTTGTTGTCTAACTAGTAGGGTATGTATATGTGGAAAAATGTACTTGTTTGGCTCTGGAAGGGAAAAAGGGGGACTTGAAGTCTTTATAGGGAAATGGAAAGGCTATCCAAGGAAGTTTCATGGGGTGAGGAAATTTTTTCTATAATATACATGCAAGAAAAGGAAAGAGAAGGAAAGAGGATCATCCCCCCAAGAATTTTCAAATGTCATAGAACTCTCAAAAGAATCAAAAGGATTACTCAAACTATAAATGTGTATGTTGCCATAAGATGGGACACATTGCAAGAAATTGTTCTCTCATGAAAGAGCAGCTTAGAAAAGGACAAAATGCTCATGCCTCAAAAGATGATGAACCTATTCAAAAGAAAATAAAATATTATGATTCAAGTGAAGAACATGTATTGATATCATCCCTCATAGGAACAATCACTCATGGAAGTGACAAATGTCTTGTTGATAGTGGCGCTTCTAAGAAAATGACCAACTACAAGGATTCTCTCTCAGTTCTGGTTCAGAAGAATTCACCTCATAAGGTGAAGCTTAGTGATCACTTTCAATATCCCATTAAAGGAGTAGGAGAAACCTCCTACAAGTTGGATTCCAGAAAACCCTTGAATATAAAATATGTTTTGTATGTGCCCAGTTTAAAGAAGAATCTCCTTTTTATCTCAGCATTAGAAGAGAAAGGATTCAAAGTTGCATTTATTTATGGTGAAGTTCTTATGTGGAAAAGAGGAAAGTCTCTTGATGATGCTATTGTGATTGGTGTCCAAGAAGGAGGTCTATAAAAATTAAAGGGACACTCAGATTCAGGATTAGTACACAACATAGTAAATCCAAGTCAAATATGGCATAGAAGGTTTTCTCACTTAAATTAGAAAAAATTACCAATCATAAGAAATATGGTAACATGTTTTCCAAAGATTCAGGTGAACCATGAAGGTACATGCAAAGGATGTGCACAAGGAAAGAATGTAAAGAGTCTATTTCCAAGCAACGACAACAAAGCTAAAGGATTTTTGGACATCATGCATTTAGACGTGTGTGGATCAATTTTAGACACTTAAAGGAACTCCCGATCCTATGGAATAACTTCTGCATGGACACCAAATTGCACAAAGGTTTTAACAAGGGTACCCATATTATGTAAGCCTCTACCACTTAATAACGACACTTCTAGTAGTAGTAAGAAGGTTTTGTGTCACTAATAAATGGGTTCATACCTAAGGTATATATATTATATCCATAGGATAATGCAAGAATGAAAAATGGAGTGACAACCTATCCTATATGCTAATGAAAGAAAATACCTATCGAAGGCAAGAGTGGGCGATGTGACGCTAGAAACCACAAAACTTCCTGGACAAAACCACCAAAACTAACTCTTTCCATTTTACTATTAGTCCATAAGGTCAAAATATCAGCCCAAACTATATGAAATGGGTAAAAAGTTTCTACTAATAGTAAAAATAGACCATTTTACCATACCATTTGAGTTTTTTCACCCACATAGTGCATTTTAGGCCATTTTTCCCGCGATCTTCAAGTGTCAATTGCAGAAACTAAAATCAATGGAATTAGAAACCTTCAGGACCAAGTAAGTTCCCTTCCCCTCCTCTTCATTTTCAATGGATTAAAATTCAAATTTAGTCCTCATTTTTTTAGTTTAAGAGGGTGCAACATATAAAATAGGGTGTACACAGGTGATAATTCATTGGGTCGCATACATGGAGGCATGTATACAACCAAGGAAAAGACTTCCCACGTATATGTGGCCCTACACGTGACTATTAACATTATAGCCCATGTACAAGTCCGCAAACAATTTTTTTATAAAATTTAACTCAAAAAATGACTTTCATTTGGTAGGATGGTGATTGAATGGAGAGAGAGGGAGAATGAAGAGATAGATGCATCAGTGGAAAGAAATGCAGGGGCCCAACAAGATTTAAAAATATATGACCTTTATAAATTTTTGGCTCTCAAAGGAATGAGGGCTCAAGTGAGGTTACTCCAGATGTTGGTAAACTACTGGGATTCGGATACAAAGGCCTTCAATCTCGATGGGAAACCATTGAGGATTGAAGTATATGACATATATTTCATTACAAGATTGTCTCACCGAGGAAAGGTAGTGAATATCAATGCCCAGGGGGATAGGGATGGTATGGCCATGGAGGCTTACATTGCCACCCATTTTGTTGCAGGCACAGATAAAGTAGGGTGCCAACTCCATATCAGGATGATCGAGAACCTAAGTTTGAAGATAATTGTACTTATTATTACTCAGATCTCAGGGTCGGCCTCATTGCACCAAGCTTCAAATCCACTCATGTTCTACACAATGGAGTGTTTATGACCCATTGTTTATGACTGGCGTACCTCACTGCTAACTAACATGAAGATCCATTTGACAGATTACAAATAGGGAATTAAGAGGAACTTCAGATTTGCATCCATCTTGTGTAGTTTTTTCTTTGAGCAAGTTCTAGGTTTGTTCCCTAGAGTAGAGATCATTCCACATGGACCACACGATCCAACCATGTCATGGTGGATTGACATAATGAGGTGGATAGGAGGTGGTAGGGTGTCAACCCCCTACAATGATGATTTCTTTTTCTAGTGGCGCTGACAGGTCATAACCATTGATGACTACTCCTATACTTGGATCGACTATAGAGGGGATCCATATATGCCTTTGCCACCAAGCTCCACCTACGGTGATATTGGTAAGAAATGTTTTTATATATTTCATTTCTTTGTGTTTCTCAAAAAGAATAAAAAATGAAAAATATTTTTGTATGGTATCAAGTATTAACAATTTCTTTTTCATGAGGACATAGGTTCATGACCACCAAATGGATTCCCATGACATCGACGAAGGATCCAGGGAGAGGAGCATGCAGGAGGAGATGCAGAGAGAGCATTGAAAAATGTGCAGGGGAACTTGTCTCTATTGACACACAGGATTCCTATGGTTCAAGTGGAGGATCTACCAGAGGCTATGCAGTGTCATGTGGTGGATGTGCCCCATGCGTGGGTGTGACTCTTCTGGTGTCTCGCAAATGCCATACTTTTCTATCATGATATGCATTTGGTGCCATAGGCGTAGATTCCATAGTCATATATATACCGACCATATATGTATTTTGAGGGTGTGAGCCCCATTTTGTACTATGACACCATAGTTTTTGAAAAGATGAAACATAAAAAAACATTCCTTGTCCTTACTTATAAATGTTACTATGTGTACATGCATGAATGTGTTTTCTTTAATTATTTATGAAACAAATTCCAATCTAAAACATAATTAGCATATGCATCAGATACATGATTAAAACGTCTAGGTGTGTGACTATAAGTAAGAAAATCAAAGTATTGTTCCAAAAGTCATACCCGTAGGAATCATCCAAGTAGAGTAGGGTCTGACACACGGTAATTGTCATTTAAATGACATGTGACTAATTGGGAGTCCATGGGAACCTCTAAAGAATGAATACCGTGTGAAATGGTGTCGCGTAATAGTTCTATAATGGTGCTATACTCATCCACATTATTCGTCGATGGCTCCAGACAAACGCCACCTAATAACACCAGTTCTCCCTCAGGTGAGTAAATGACCCACGTGGAAAAATCCATGTTTTGTGTATGACGAATGGCACCATCTACGAATCGTAAGTAATCTAAAGACTTCGTTGACATCTACCAACCAAGGTAAAACTTGATAAGCAAGCCGATGACACAAAGGAAAATATATATATACACTAAGATACATAAGTATACAAATATTCACACCCAAGATTGAGGGCTTAAGTGTAATATCTTTTAAGGTAGAGCCCATTTCTAGGATCATTCAACATATTTCCTTCTTAATAGTCAAACTCATAGGATCCTTTCTCTAAAACATGTCGCATGATATAAGGATCGTGCCACATGGGGTTGAACTTTCTTCCCCCAAACGGTTCTTTGGCTTGGTCATACTGGAGAACTAAGTCACCCTTAGTGTATTGTTGAGGACAAAAAAACTATCATACTAAACCTTAACACGTCATTTATTCACTTCGATATCCGTAGAGGTGTCTCGGCATTTCTCATCCATACGCTCTAGGTGCACAAGGCGTTCTTCAAGATAGGATGTGTCAGGTAGGAACTCAATTGCCAGTTTAAGGGAAGGAATTTTGTATTCAGTTGGAAGGATCAACTCTGCACCGTTTATTAACTGAAAAGGAGAAAAAATGGTGGAATTCTTTACTGAGGTTCGATATTCCCAAAGTGTAGGTTAAATCATTAGATGCTAGTTGGATTTACTCTGGCTGACATTTTTTTGCAAGATGGTCTTGAGAGATTTATTCACCACCTCTACTTGTCCATTTTCCTGGGGATAGTAAGGGGAAGAATGACCATGCTTCAACCCAAGTTTTGATGCTAAATCCTTCATTATTTCATTCTAAAGTGACTTCCATGATCAGTGACAATATCTTTTTGGATTCCAATCTGGGCTATAATTTGGTTGAATACGAAAAATGTTGTTTCCTTACCATCAGATTTAATAGTAGGCATGGCTTCTTCCCATTTAGCGAAGTAATCGATGGGCACGATAATATGTTGATTCCCCCTAGTCAAAGTTGGGTTATAGTCCATAAAATATACCCCCCACTTGGTGAAGGGGTTGATGGTGATGATTGGGTGAAGACGGGTTGGATTCGAGCACATTTTTCGAGCAAACACATGGCAAGAGTGACACTTCTTCACTGCTTCAACACAATCTTTAAAAATTCATGTCCAAAAATAACCGTCTCGCAAAATGTTTTGGGTTGTTGCAAGCCCAGATAGGTGACCACCGCAAGACCCACTGTGAGAGTCATTGATAATCGCCTCAACTTCCTCTTGATTCAAGCAATGACGCAAAATATTATCTACTCCTTAACAATACAAACTTTCGTCGATGATAAGGTAGTTTTTTTCTTGATGATGTATACATCATCGATCATCTCTTGATAGATGTTGGAATAGCTTCAAGGTTTGAATTTAAATTAGAATTTCTCCATACTAGGGGTCTGAAGACGATATAAGGAAGATATTTTCATCTGTGAATGAATCGTCATGAATACTGTCCTCATCTAGTCGAGGGAAGTCTGGTATCAACTCAGAAAAAAACTAGCAATTTATTACACTTTGTGCAGAAGCATTGAGATCAAAATCTTGAAAAATAACATCCACTTATTTTATTTTCCCCCTATGATATGCCCCGTAAGGACATATTGAAATGTATTGATATCTACAACTACGTTAGTTTTGCAAAGTAATATATAATGTTGTAATATTTGAACTGCATGTACAACGACTAAGGCTAGTTTCTCTACTTGAGAGTATTTAAGTTTAGGGCTGACTAAGTTTCAACTGAGATAGTAGACAATTTTCTCATGGATCTCATCATCCTCCTAAACCAGAACCATACCAATTGTCCCTTCGGATGTGGCGATATAAAAAAAATAGTCTCTATTGTAGTCTAGAGGCTTCATCAAAGGTGTCGATACCAAGACTTTCTTAAGAGAATCAAAGGATTATTGGGCTCGTTCATCCCATATAAATGGATTTTCCTTCTTCAAAATACACACGAAACCCTTAGTTAAATTGGCATAGTTCACTATGAACTGACGCAAAAAGTTAGCCTTCCCCTGTAAACCCTGAAGTTGTCGAATGTTGCACCGGGGAGGAAATCGAAGTATTGCCTCAACCTTCATAGGATCCACCATGATCCCATGCTTAGAGACTAATAATCCTAAGAGACATCCAGACCTAATGTAGAAGATGAAATTTTTAGGGTTTAAATGGATGTGATAATAATGACATCTCTCAAATATTAATCGAAGGTGAGAGGAGTGATCTACTATTTTGCGAGAGTGAACAGTGAGATCATTGAGGTAAGCTTTGAAAATATGATTGAGATCATGAAAAGGAAAGATCATGGTGCATTGGAAGGTTTCTATGGTGTTTTTATGGCTGAAAGGCATTTCCCAGTATGAAAAAGTACCCCAAGGACAAATAAACTGTGTCTTATGTTGATCCTCGAGTTTTATTTGAATTTGATTATATCCTGAAAATCCATCCATAAAGGAAGAAACTTCACTTCCCACGCACTCATCAAGAATATGGTCGATGAAAGGATTTGGGAAGTTATTTTTAGGAAAAGCCTTGTTCAAGTCTCGAAAATCCATACATACACTAATGGTTCATTTTTTCTTATTCACGGGAACTAGGTTGGACATCCATTCAGTCAAGGGAACCACATAGATGAAACCAACATTAAGTAGATTCTCTACCTCTTCTTTAATAGAAGGGGCCTTCCTAGGATTAACATATCTAAGACATTTTCAAACAGGTCTAGCATCTGGATAAGTCTTGATCTCATGCTCGACAATGTTGGGCTTGATCCTTGGCATCTCTTCGTATGACCAAGAGAATACATCATGAAATTCCTTGAAGAGATCAATGTAGATCTGCATCGATATATATGTTCTCAGTTTTTCCAGTAATTTGAGAGATGTTGATCATGACGGTAGAAGAAATGTTTCCCATGTTTCCTTTGGAATAAACACCATGTGTATCTAGCAGAACCACGTCATAATCGACCATCTCACTCAAGGTAGATATAAAGTCATCATGTTTGATCCTAACAAGTTCTAGGAGAAAATAGGAGTGATGATGCATATCATCCCGAGGCCTATCGAGACCAGTCATGTCCTCTAAGATGGCTTCATTTTAAGGTAAAGTATCATTGAGTAAATCATGTGAACAAGAAGATTGGGTGGCCCATACGGGCTCTAGAATGGGATCCTCCTCATCCATCTACAACGAGAAAGGATATGGGTTAGAAGTAGTGTTAAGAACAGCCTAATACACAACCTCTTCTGCTGACAGTGGCATTTTCATCCCAATGTGTGACTAACATTCGCATGACATAGTCAGGGAAGGTAGGCTCCAAGGGTCATTGAAATACAAAGTAAGGAAAGGAATGAACCTCATTGATGATGAAAACCTACTAGAAATGGCATGAATGTGATGGATTGGTGCCATGAAATCAAATCTACCCATGAGAGAGGAATACATTCCGACACCAACATCCTTGGCTTCATTCCAAGAATTATTGATCACTAGGATCAAAGGCTCAACTGATGCAATAGGAATAGCATGCGCAAAGGAAAATTGATCAATCGTCACTATTTTCCATTCGTGAGAAAAACATAAAGTGAGGAAAACATAAAGTATGGAAAAAAAATGACATGACTGTTGTTGGTCACTATAATTGCTTAATTAATTTTAAACAACCAAGTGAAACATAAATTATCAACCCAGGGAAGTCTTTTGTTTCAAAGATAGCTATGCACAGTATATGCTCAATTCCAAAAGCAACTTAGTGTTGTAGTAAAGAAATCTATACTAATTATACTTGCTTGAATGAACTGAAGCTCTGAATTAAATCACAGGAAAGTAACCTCCCTATTGCAATTCCTTAAAGATCAAT
>ML846235.1:0-11974 GCA_009831015.1 Picea engelmannii
CTAAGAGCTTTCACTCCAGATCTTCTCATTCCCATTCTGTTATGGCTGCTAGTTTCTTTGACTTGCCTGTCAATACTTTTTGCAACCCTTGTTGCATCAGTAAATCCCGCATCTTGAGCTTCCAGAGCTCAAAGTTGTTTTTATCGTTAAACTTTTCAACTTCAAACTTCGAACTTTGCATCTTAGCCATTAGCACAAAACTGCCCAACACCCAAAAAAATCACAACTTATAAACTAAGCTTGATATGGAAGAATAATCTTATGTACTTTAAAAGGAATCCTTAACAAATAAAGTACAATGTTGAACCAAAAAGTTTAAATCATAAAAAATTTAAGAAATATAAATTCCTTAAAAGAAACTTTTTCAATACATATACATCCACCTTTAAATAGAAAACCTTTTAATAAATAAATCACATTTACTTTAATTCCTCCCTTTACTTTAATTCACATTCACCCCTCCACCTTTACTTTAATTCACATTCACCTCACGAGTACACCATTGAATAATTTTTCACCCATTGAATACCATGAAATTTTTTCTTAGAGATCGGCGCTCGCTTGGAGTTTGAATGGTAGCACTAGCGCTCCTTGGATTAGTCAAAGGGAGCGGTAGGTTGAATTTTCAACGTTTTTTTGAGTGTGGCTGGGGAGCGCTAGCGCTCCTTGAGTGTTGATGGGAGTGTTGACGCTATGTCGTGGATGAATTTGGTGTGCGCTTTTAGGAAATTTTTAATTTCAAAAGTATGAGGGCGCTAGTGCTAGCGCTCCTCTAACACTGCTTGGGGAGCGCTGATGACTTTCTGCTCACTCAATTCACCTTCTTGTACCACAAATCTCACCTCACAGATATCCAACGTAGTAGCTCTGATACCACTTGTTGGAATTTTCAATGTGGAAAACACAATTCACATATGATAATTAACAATCACACATATATATAAACATAGGGATTTCACGTGGTTCACACAAACGATGGGCTATGTCCACCAAGCATAGACATCGGTTGTCTTTATTATTTAGATCATGGAGATTACATCAGATTTGAAAGTTCTCACTCTGTCTCTCTCACTCAGTCATTTGCCTCTACGGGCTTACATGAATTTATACATTCACACGAGAAACTGATTATTAAATGCAATCCCTATCCATATTCTAACTTGGTCTATTTGGTTGTAACCAACGCAGAATAATAGGATCCTAATCCATCATCAGAGGAATTCGTTGTCACCAAATCCCAACACCTAGTAGCTGGTGTTGAGAGGAGATGAGCACTTATTCATGGAGACTTACACACTACATCAGTCATGGTAACAAGCAGCTCAACTCATTGGAGACTTATTCATGGAGACTTATAGATCCAAAATTCACCTTTATGGCCCGATGGGTTTTGATATAGGTGATTTATTGGCAATTTAATTCTTGCATTCTTCTCACAAGATGGCCATGGAAACTATGAGAATCAATGCCAGGACTATAAACAATGGATTGTTAAATGCATAGGAGAAACATGGAACCTTTTTGAAACCTAAATTATTTCTTTAGGGAATGCAAACAGGTGACCAACTAATAACCTGTGGAGATTTAAAAGAAGTTAATCTTAGATTCCAGGCATTAAGTCATCATTCGAATGACTATTTCCAACAGTTAAATTAGCACGAAGATAACAAATCAATAGCTAGAAGGTTTAAAAAACTATAGAATCCCAGGTCAATCAATGACAAATGTCTACTAGTGGCACATGGTTTGACATTAAAAAAAAGGGGGATCTTGATTGATCTAAATTCCTCCAACCAAATCAGAAACAGGTGGTAGGGCACATGTCAAATAAAAGGAGACAGTAAACAAAAATCCAATTTCATTCTCCTAGACATTCGAAATATTCTAGCTACAGATGAGTGCTTCTCCAGACCAATAATTCTCCTTTTCAACTCAAATTGTATCCAGATTTTTAGCAGTGGATCAAGGTTTGATTTTATTAATTAGTTTTCTGATATTTCTAAAACATGGCATGAATCCAAATTGGGTTTTTCTCTATAAAGTGAAGGAGACATAATGTAAAGTGGGTTGGGAGAAGCGTAGAGGACATTTCTCTTGAGCATTTTGTAATCTTTTTGTATTTTAATGGAATATTAGCGAAGAAGTACAATGCTATTCATACCGAAGATTCTTGTGGTGGTGATTTGAAGTGTGTCTCTTTCTTATGTATGTATTTTCTGTTATCTCTTTTCATTTCATCTATAACCTTCATATACTTAAATTGGAAAGTTACAAATGCTCTAGATTAAACAATTAATTCTTCTTAACTTAATCAAAATTCATCCAAGTTGGTGCTCTGATTGTAGTTATTTGTTTTCTCTTTCCTCCTTTATATAACAACAATATTTTCACTGAAATATTATCATCTACCTAGCCTCTACTTATTTGATAGTTCTACAAACCAGTCACTGATAGTTCCATTTGCTTCAAAGTTGACTCCATGCCCAATGGATTCCTCCTCCTTCCTGCCAACAACTTTATAAATCTATTTGTTTATTGAATACCTAGCCATTGATCTTTAAGAAAAAAATGATCTTTCAGAGACTAAGTGACAAGAGAGATCCCTCTCTGAACTGAAAGGGCTACTTTCAATTTTCAATTCTAAAGTGGTTTTGTGGTTACCTTTTTTATTTTCTTCCTCATCCAAGCAATTTACAGAGTGCTAACAATCCCAACGAATAATTTTAATTTTTAATCATTTTTGCCTCCATCCTCTCTTCAACGAACAATTACCAATATTTCCCTATAATTTCGAACCTCAACACTCTTCTTCAATGTATTAGCTTCATTTGTCCTTGATGATGGGTGGAGTGTCCACTCGAAATGTTGAACATTTCAAAACTTGATACATAGTTTTTATCCAAAAAACTTTCTAATAATATTGTGAAGATTCTCAAGTATATAGCCTACATTTTTATCAAATTTAGCTAAAAGGAGTGATATAGAATTGGAGGGATATCATATCTAATGAGATTTCACATTAGTTAGCTAATTTCACAAAGACTGATAAAATTTATATGGCTACAAATTTGGTTTATGCTTTAGTTTATTGGAGTTATTTTGATGGCGTTTTTCTAGGGGGTGAACTCAAAATACGACTTTGTAGAAGTGTGGTATCCTACAATTTAGAAGAAAAAAGTTGGTTATATTTTTTTGTAGAGTTTAAGATTATTTTTTATTTGGTTTCTGGAGGAGGCTAATAGGTATTGAGCCTACGAGGTTGAGTCACCAAGCAAAGGAATTGCTTAAGGAGAAGGGAGATTATTTTTTTGAGGAAAATTGGACTTACATCAAGATGTATGGCTTTGAGCAATACCCTAGGCTCTTCCATAAGTTGTTTTTTGACAAAAACTTCTTGCTCAATTATAGTAGAGAATGGTTGAAATGGTATGAATTCATTATTAAGGTTAAGAGGGATAATTTTTCTGTTTCAGTTCCCTTCAAGTTTGTTGATTCTTTCGTTATAAACATTGGACATCTGAAAAAGGCCAAAGAGTTAGATGTTTTCAATTTGGAATTGGGAAATACAAAAATGGGTTCTGACCTATATGATTTTCATTAAATATGGTAGTGTATTCCCAAAATAAAACCTTGAATATGAGAAAAAAAAATGAAGAGGAAAAAAAAAAGTGACAATGATGATGTTTACAAAGATAAGGAGAACTTAGATATTCCTAGGGTTGATTATGCTTTGTATCAATGGAATAATCAAGGTTATGTACATTATGTTGGAAGCACAAATCTTGACAAAATAGAATACCAAACATAAAAAATGAAGTAAACTCATCAAATGAAGCATAAAATTCACCTCATCCCTCAACATACAAGATCATTATAAAATAAAGGTTAATCAAGTTTAGGATCTCAGAACTACCCAAATCCATCAATGTGCAAAATCAAATACTAATGCCAAAAAAACCCTTCAAATCAATACGTTGGGAATTCTAGTACTATTGCTAAAGGAGCCTCTGCTACTTCTCTACTGAAAATATCAATAGGACTAATGTAAAACATACATGTTAACAAGGAAAAGGATAAGACCCCAAATATTCTTAAATATCAAAAGAGGATGTGGTTGACATGCCTTTGAAAACAAAGAATTCATATGAGGTTGAGAAGGAAGATATTATAGAAGAAAATGTTATTGTTAATGATAATAAGACTGTAATTAATGCATATAATGAAATTATAGACATGGATATGTTACCTTATTGGAAAATTGTAGAGATAATAGAAAGATAAGGAATTTCAACTTAGAATATCACTACTAGCATGCTCATTTTTTAGGATAGTATTCCTACATGAATTAGATTTTAATAAAGAGAGGCAAGTCTTGCAAATGTCGAGGGTTAAAACAAAAGAGAGGAAGAAAGTATAATGCATGTCAATTGAGTTTAAGGTTAAATATGTAAGGATGTCATATCAATAAAGATGCATGGATCCATTGGTAATTTGGTTGAGTTAAATGTGGAAGAACAAGACATTCCAATAGGGAATTTGGAGATTAAAATTATTGAGTTAGAAAGGGTTTTGAACCTTGAGCCCTTGTACCAAGAGCCCATATTTGTAAGGGCACTTGATGATGATCATGAACACTCTCTAAATATTGAAGTAAGAGTTGAGGTAGCAATAACCTAATCATAAGTGTGAGAAAGGTTGTTGTGAGTAACCTAAATGATAGAGAAAAATTGATTTATGATGCTTGTGGAATTGCTAATAAGTCCATGAACATAACCTACAAGATCTCTTATTTAAAATACATATTTAAAATAGATGAATATTTTGTAGACAAATATGATTGGTTTTTTGTTTCAAGGCTTAAGTAAATTTATGTTATTGAGAAATAAAGGCAAAACAAACCTATTGATAGAATATTGAAAGAGATCCATAGGGGTTGTAAATATAGGTTAGTAGTTTTGAAACAATTGATTGAGAATTATGGGGAGGGAGAGGGGATGAAATGGGGGAAGAAATAGTAGACTTTTAGGAGGGAGAGAAGATGCTCCTAAAATAAGGGATGCATTATTAGACATCTAGAAAGGGTTTAGGATCTTCATTGAGGAGATCAACAAGGGACAAGGTGATGCAGACACCCTATCTCGGTAGGGTCCGCTAACCTCCCAGTCTAAAGATCGTTCTTAATTTCCAAAGAGTTGAAACAACTCTTTCGGTTCCTGCTGGAACCTCTCTGAAACAAATCCACAGGTCCTTATGAAACTCTTCCTGTGCGAACAAGCACTAGGCGTGAGTTCCTTCCACGCGACCAATACCCGTGACCACGAGCCTAACCCAACAGGCGCTTCACGTTTCATGATTTCGGGACTTCTGTGTATGAGCCAACCCTGACTCCCTAACTCCTGAAACTTCGAAAAGGTCTTAACGGATGCTAGCTACTTTCCTTATCTCCTCTCATGTGACCATTCGCCACGACTTGGGGCCAATCCTCCGAGTGCTTCGGGACTTCGCAACTCGCGAAGTAGGAACATAGCCCAACACTTTGCTCCAAAGTACAATCCCCAAACTTTCGAAATCTGTTGACCCGGATCAATGGTCACGTCTCTCTCGCAATATGACGACTCAGATCTACTCTTCGCGAATCGGGACTTCGCGTTTCACAAAGTTGGAGGATAGCTCACCTCCCTGCTCCTGATCCCCGAAATGCTGAAATTCTCCCTGGACAATCAACGGTCCATATTTCTCCTCGATCAATGACTACAATCTTTTCGCGAGTTCGCACTTCGCGAATTCTCACAAGTCTGCCCTTTGACCTTTTCCCTCCTGGGAGTCAAAAAAATGCTGATCTCTCGCCACATGTCCCCTTTCGATGGACGGTCCCAATGATTTAGAGAATTCACAAGTCGACTCTCCTCCTGTGCACTCCAAAGGGTTTAAACCTTGTGCACGTTCCCTGGATCCAATGACTGTTGGTCCACACGCTTCCAGATCCAACAACTCAGATCTATTTTCTCTTGCGCGCTCTCCTATGTGCCTGGATGTGAGATTCAACGATCCATATTTCCTCCTCTGCAACTGATCTAATGGTTTCCAATGCTCCTCCTCTCGAGCTTTTGATTTCTTCTTGACTTGGAAGATTTCCAACGTTTCAAATGCCTCGTCCTTTTTTTTCTCTACGAGCCCAATGACTTGGGTCTCACCTGCGCTTCTCCTCCTGAGCTTTCCTCACTCTGAAACCTTGAAGGGGTTTCTTGACCTCTGCAACTCCTTGCAGGATCCCTGCACGTTGTTGTGCTATCCTTCTCGAGCTTTTAGACTGACTCAGATCTCCAAAGGGACTCGACCCTTCCTCTTCCTTAGAATATTTCTGGTGCCTTCCTAACACACTTGCGCTCGACCTCCTGATCTTGGGAAATTAAAACAATTTCTCTCTGTGCACACTCCTTGTTCTTTGAATAGCCTTCAGATGGTTGTCTTTCAACACTTCGTCTAAGTGTTGGCCTGGTGCACTCCTTGCACAGGTCTTCCTCCAGAGTATTCAACAACTCTGTAACAACCCTTTCACTCCTTGAAGGGATATAAGTGCCCTCTTGGCAACTTATGCTCAAGCACTCTTTGCTGAGCCTAGAGAGTGTTCAGTAACTTTGTGAGTGTCTTTCCTGTGACAATTCTCTTCTCTCTAAACTCGAAACATGGTTCCTTCGTGCACTCCTTTCACACGCTCAATGCTCACCTGGCAAAGCTTCATAGAATCCTCAACAATTCTATCTTCTCTTTGTGCTCTCCTCTACACAACCTTTCCTCCAAGGTGTTCCGTAACCTTGAGGCTTCTCTTGAGTCTGAAAACTATCCTGGTGTGCCCTCTTGGCACGTTCTCCTTTGAACTCAACAGAGAGATTCAGATGCACACTCCTTGCACTGGCTACAGAACTTCTAACATTCAGTTGTGCACTCCTTGCACAACCTAAAGAACCTAGAAACAATTTAATAGCTCTCAAACAAATAACAAATCCTATCTATCCCTGGAGATGGAACTTACTCATACATATACAACATACAATCATAAACACATAAAAGACATTCATCAAATACATGGAAACACACACAAATAATCTCATGTAGGAAAAACTGCTCTTTGTATTAATCTCAGAATGCCTGTTTACAATGTGTACAAAGCTAAGCCTGCAACAGAGTCTCGACTGTATCTTTTTCCCTCTGTTCCTTCTCCTCTATTCTTCCTATCTCTTCTATGCTCTTCTAAAACTAATCAATCTAGATATAAAGATCTTTTTACAAAAGAAGGGCTCATCGAGCCTTTCCTCCATCTCACCTACTCTCAATAATTACAATGAATTACTTTCAATGGCTATCTAGTCAGGATCGGATCTAGATCTGCAGCCTGTCAACCATTAAAGGTGAATCTATCTACAACCTACACAAAGGCAACGATTTGGCTCTTCCATCCTTACACATTTAATTGCATTTAATTACAATTTGAAATTTCAAATGAGGGTTGGTGCTTCTCCTCCTTGAATGCACGCTGATGTGTTGTCTAGCTAGCGCATTGCTGGGTTGGAGCGATGCTCCTACATCATACTCCATTGCTGCAAAAAATTCATGAGCTCTTGCTCATGAGCTTCCCAGCTCTGTTGAAATCCACCTCGATCCCAAACTGTTCTTTGGAGTTGCCCATCTGCTCCAATGTTTTCCTACTGTTGCTACCCTACTTCTCTTGTAGGCTTCCTTCTGCTCAACTTCTTCTTGCCGAATGCTTCTGCTAACCTCAACATCAGCCTCTGTATCTCCTCAATCACCTCTTCCAGCTGCTCTAATGGCTAGCTCTCTGGAGGTCTTTTTTGCTGCACTTCCTCCGCGACAATGGGTATATAAACTCGATCCCCCCTACTATATTCATCTCTTGTGGCACTAACTGGCCACCTTGTTGCAAACTCCTCTTTTGCAGTCTCATTATTGAGCTGCTGCTCAATTTCCTCCTCTGATAGCTTGACTGTCAGCTCTCCTGCTGGCATATCTCCATCTTCCTCCAGCTGCTCCTTGGGCTGGTATGCTCCATCTGTCTCCAACCTTATTTGTTGGATGTGATGACTGTGCACTATCACCCTTCTCTCTAGGGATTCCAACTCTTCACACAGATCAACAAATTCCATGTTGTCTGCTTCCTCCTCTTCTGCAAGCTTCAATGTTGCAGTCATCTCCTGTTGAGCTTCCTCGCTAAAAATTTCGAGCAATTTTGTTGAATGATCTTCTCCTTATGTTAGGGAAAACATTAGTGTATGCTCCTCTTCTTCCTCTATGACAGTCACTGCTGGTTATCCTTATTCTGTTGTTGCATATGCAACACATTCTTTGGCCTCAACTGGGCTACTTGGTAGGAATATCTCAATTCCCCCAATGATCAAAATACTCCTCTGATCCTCCTCTGTCAACATTCCTTGATGATCCAAACTCACCTCTGAGTTCATGAGACTATTAGACAGTCTCATATCCTCTCCCTTGCCCACCTGGAAATCTGGGATTTATGCCCTACCCTCTTGACAGTCTATGAGATCCTCCAATGATCCCATCTCATTGCCCACCTAGCAATCTGAACTTTCTCCACTGCCCACCTAGCAGTCTTTGAGATCAACCATTGACCTCTTCTCATTGCCCTCTAGGCAACTTGAAATTTCCTCACTGCTCACCTGGCAGCTTCTGAGACCTTTCTCTAATATCTTCTCCTCATCATCACTGAGACTCTTCCCAGTTTCTGGCTCACAGATGTGAACCATCTCCTCTTCACCTATAAGGATTTTAACATACCTCAACCACATTCTCAACAACCTTTGTTGTCCTCTGGCCAACAATTTCTGAACATGCCACTTCACCTTCTTCTTCATGGGCCACTCATACACCCAATGCACCTTTGCATCCTGCTGCATTTTAAATGCAAACTTCTCCATTTGTGCTCTTATCTCGCTGAGCTCTTTGTCTATCTTAGCCTTACTTTTCTGTTGGCTACCTTTTCCTTGACCATGCTTCTGATTTGCAGTAGCCATCTCTCTGCCTTCAAGAACGCAACTGGTCCTTCGGGCTCAACCCACCTGACTGTCTACCATTTGTTGCACACCACGCAACAATCTGTGCTCTGATACCACATTGACTCAGACCCCCTACCTCGACACGGTCCACTAACCTCTAGGTCTAAGGATCATTCTTAATTTCCATAGAGATAAATCAACTCTTTCGGTTCCTGTTGGAACCTCCATGAAACAAATCCACATGTCCTTATGAAACTCCTCCTGCGCGAACAAGCACTGAGTGCAAGTTCCTTCCATGTGACCACTACCTGTGACCACAAACCTAACCCAACAGGCACTTCATGTTTCATGATTTTGGGACTTCTGTGTATGAGCCAACCCTGACTCTCCGACTCTTGAAACTCCGAAAAGGGCTTAATAGATGCTAGCTCCTTTCCTTATCTCCTCTCATGTGACCATTCACCACGACCTGGGGCCAATCCTCCGAGTGCTTTGGGACTTCACAACTTGCGAATTCAGAACGTAGCCCAACACTCTGCTCCAAAGTACGATCCTCAAACTTCTGAAATCTGCTGACCCAGATCAACGGTCATGTCTCTCTCGCGATCTAACAGCTCAGATCTACTCTTTCCAAATCGGGACTTCACGTTTCACGAAGTTGGAGGATCGATCACCTCCCTCCTCCCGATCCCCAAAATGTCGAAATTCTCCCTAGACAATCAACATTCTAGATCTCTCCTTGATCGACTGCTACGATCTTTTCGCAAGTTCACACTTTGGAAATTCTCACAAGTCTTCCCTTTGACCTTTCCCTCCTGCAAGTCAGCAGAATGATGATCTTTGGCCACGTGTCCCCTTTTGATGGATGGTCCTGATGATTTCGAGACTTCGCGACTTCGCAAGTCGACTCTCCTCCTGTGCACTCCAAAGGGTTTAAACCTTGTGCACGTTCCCTGGATCCAACGAATGTTGGTCCACGCGCTTCCTGATCCAACGAATTAGATTTGTTTCCTCTTGGGTGCTCTCCTGTGTGTTTGGACGTGAGATTCAATGGTCAAGATTTCCTCCTCCGCATTTGATCTAATGGCTGTCGACGCTCCTCCTCCTGAGCTTTCAATTTCTTCCTGACTTGGAAGATTTCCAATGTTTCAAAGGCCTCGACCTCTAGTTCCTCTGTGAGCCCGATGACTTGGGTCTCACCTGTGCTTGTCCTCCTAAAATTTCGTCACTCTGAAACCTCGAAGGGGTTTCTCGACCTATGCAACTCCTTGCAGGATCCCTGCACACTGTTGTGCTATCCTTCATGAGCTTTCAGACTGACTCAGATCTCCAAAGGGGCTCGACCCTTCTTCTTCCTTAGAATATTTTTGGTGCCTTCCTGACACACTTGTGCTCAATGTCTTGATCTTGGGAACTTAAAACAAGTTCTCTCTATGCACACTCCTTGTGCTCTAACTAGCCTTCAGATGGATGTCTTTCAACACTTTGTCTAAGTGTTGGCCCGATGCACTCCTTGCACAGGTCTTCCTCCAGAGTATTCAACAACTCTGTAACAACCCTTTCACTCCTTGAAGGGATATAAGTGCCCTCTTGGAAACTTATGCTCAAGCACTCCTTGCTGAGCCTAGAGAGTGTTCAATAACTCTGTGAGTGTATTTCCTGTGACACTTCTCTTCTCTATGAACTCGAAACGTAGTTCCTTTGTGCACTCATTGCACACGCTCAATGCCCACCTGGAAGAGCTTCACAAAATCCTCAACAATTCTGTCTTCTCTCTATGCCCTCCTCCGCACAACCTTTCCTCCAAGGTGTTCCGTAAACTTGAGGCTTCTCTTGAGTCTACAAACTATCCTGGTGTGCCCTCCTTGCACGTTCTCCTCTGAACTCGATGAAGAGATTCAGATGCGCATTCCTTGCGTTGGCTACATAACTTCTAACATTCTATTGTGCACTCCTTGCATAGCCTAAAGAACCCATAAACAATTTAACAACTCTCAAATAGATAACGGATCCTATCTATCCCTGGAGATGGAACTTACTCATACATATACAACATAAAATCATAAACAGATAAAATACATTCATCAAATACATGGAAACACACACAAAGAATCTCATGCAGGAAAAAATGCTCTTTGTATTAATCTCAGAATGTTTGTTTACAATGTGTACAAAGCTCAGACTGCAACAGAGTCTCGGCTCTCTCTTTTTCCCTATGTTCCTTCTCCTCTATTATTCCTATCTATTCTATGCTCTTCTAAAACTAATCAATCTAGATATAAAGATCTTTTTACAAAAGTGAGGCTCATCGAGCCTTTCCTCCATCTCACATACTCTCATTAATTAATATGAATTACATTCAATGGTTGTCTAGTTCGGATCAGATCTAGATCTACAGCCTGCCAACCATTAAAGGAGAATATATCTACAACCTACACAAAGGCAATGATTTGGCTCTTCCAGCCTTACACCTTTAATTGCATTTAATTACAATTTCAAATTTCAAATGAGGACTGGCACCTCTCCTCCTTGAATGCACATTGATGTGTTGTCTAGTTGGCGCGTTGCTGGGTTGCAGCGATGCTCTTGCATCACAAGGGGATGTTAACCTAGATAAAACATTAGGAAAGGCCTTCCACTTGGTGGAGATCCTAAATGATAGGGATGTACTAAAATTTAAAGATTAAAGGAAAAATAATTAAGTTGACAATACCGAGATGATGGCAACAACGTGAAACTGTTGAAATTGTTAGAGGTTAGATATTAGTTAAACGGAGAGAATGTTAATGTCATTTGTTTCTATGTGGAAGACACAATTTCATTTCCAATTGAAGGGGACAATGGAACTCTATGGAACTATGAAGTTCTAAAGGGGTTAGAGTCCCTTGAAAGTGAAGTATATAATGACCAAGAAATTGGTCCTTTGGGGGGGGGGGGGGGGT
>ML846235.1:22594-35890 GCA_009831015.1 Picea engelmannii
GTAGAAGCTCTGTTCGGAACACTCCTAAGAGGAGTAACCCCCTGTCTTAACCTTCCTAATCAAAAGATGAAGTTAAGAATGAAAAACCCCTATTGTGTGTGTGTACATGTGAAAATATGAATTATGTATTGGTTATAAATAAATACAAATATTGACTAACAACCAACCTTTTTCCTTTTGCACACAAGTGGAAGACCAACCGTGGGAAATTATCAACGCATAGTATGGTGACTCACCATGAAGTGGGGGAAGGCTCCCACAATAGAGACAAATATTTTGACGAAAGGAGGGCAGTAGGGACCCCTCCAGATCTAGCCGAGACCATGAGGAGTCTCATGGTCGAATTACAAAGCTGCAAGGCTGATAATGAAAGGATGATGAAAGAACAAGAAAAGCAAACATAAATTAACGCAGTTTTACTGCAGAGTTTATCCGATCTACAAAGACAAATTCAACATGAACCTGAAACTCAGAAACATGGTCATATTAGTGGCCACACTGAGAGGAGCACCTTGAAAAAGGTCCACCCCAGAGGTAAAGGACAAGCGTTGGATGATTCCTTTGAGAAGGAAGCTAGCGATTCAGAGGGCTCTTCTAGCAGCAGAACCAGTTCCTATTCCCGAAGGAAACAGAAGAAGAAAAATTCTTCCAAAGGTCGTAAATTCGAAGAATTCAGAAAAGTCAAACCACCCTCCTTCGACGATGAAACAAAGAAGGGAGAGGAAGCAGAGGCCTGGCTGCTTGGACTAAAGAAGTATTTCAGAGTCCATGACTTTTCAAAAAATACGAAGGCCCGAGTGGCCACCTTCAACTTGAATGGAAAGGCTTCCATTTGGTGGGAAGACCTTAAGAATGTGAAAGGGGTTCACTAAGAGGACCTGTCTTGGGAACGGTTTGAGAAATACTTCCGAAAGAAGTATCTGTTGGAAAAATATTTCAACGAAAAGACTAAAGAGTTTTATGAACTCAAACTGGGACAACTCACTATAGAAGAATATGTCAACAAATTCCTTGATTTGTTGAGGTATGTACCCTATATCAAGGCGGAAAAGGAAAATGTGCAACGCTTCATTAGTGGACTACCTAAGGACTATCATAACATAATTGAATTTGATGAGCCAAAGACTCTAGAAGGCACTATTTGAAAGGCAACCTATTGTCGTGAACAGTTTGGACATCAAGTAGAACCTCGCGAAGGATGGAAACAAAAGAATAGTTCAAGATTTCAGAAAAAGGGGATTAAATCCCCAGTATTTAAGAACTATAAAAAGAACCCAAGAATGAGCTTCCCAGCCCGGAGTATGCACCAACATAATTTTCCCTCCTTGAGCAGAAATAAAACTTCTGGACCCATATCAGTGAAGACTGATAACCCAAAGAGAGAACCTTTGAAATGATGGGGTTGTGGGGAAGAAAATCCATTGAGAGACTGTCCACACCGACAACAGAATAGTTGGAGGATTTATAACTTCCAGGAAGCTACTACCGTCAATGACATGGCCAGGAGTGTGCCGCAAATTTATGCAGCCTTGGATAATAACCAAGCTGACCACCAAGCTTGGTGGAAATAGAAGGTATGCTTTCCAACCATCTAGTGTCTTTTTTGATTGACCCTGGTTCAAATTTGATTTATATAGCCCCTAAAGGTGTTGATAAGTGTAAACTACAGCCACAAAAAAATACCAAGCCATGATTGGTACAGTTAATCACTGGCACCAAAAGAAGGGTAGCAGAGGTTATACCAGCCTGCCAATTGATGTTGGGGAAATTCCCCACCCAAAAAAACCTTAACTTATTACCCCTGGGATCATATGATCTGCTGATTGGTATGGACTGCCTAGCCGCCCATAAAGCCAGATTGGACTGTTACCATAAAACCTTAGAATGTGTAAGTAAAGAAGGGAAAAAGATAACCCTTCAAGGGATCCGAAAACCTGTCTCAGTAAGACGAATATCATCTCTGCAAATGAGAAAGTATTGCCAAAAGGGATGTTCCCTATATGCAATACAAGTGTTGAAAACAATCGAAGGTGACAAACCAAGCCCTGACGATCACCCTATCCTGAGAGAATACAGAGAAGTATTTCTGGAAGAGGTATCGAGTTTACCTCCGAGAAGGGACATTGACTTCTCGATAGAACTTGCACCAGGAGCGGTGCCGGTGTCTAGGACACCCTACCAGATGAGTACACCCAAGTTAGTTGAACTCAAGTTGCAATTAAAAGAAATGATGGATAAAGGCTATATTCGGCCCAGCGTGTCTCCATTGGGAGCACCAGTCCTGTTCGTGAAAAAGAAGGATGGTACCCTTAGACTGTGTATAGATTATAGGCAACTCAATAAGGTAACCATAAAGAACAAGTACCCCTTGCCTAGGATCGATGACCTGTTCGATCAATTGGGGGGTGCTTCTATTTTCTTGAAGATTGATTTGAGGTCGAGATACCATCAAGTTCGAATCAAGGGTGAAGACATCCATAAAATTGCCTTCCGAATGAGGTATGGTCACTATGAGTTTGTGGTAGTGCCATTTGGGTTGACCAATGCCCCTTCCACTTTTATGTGCTTGATGAACAATGTACTCAGCAAGTTCCTAGACAAATTTGTTCTTGTTTTTATTGACGATATATTAATTTACTCCAAGAACAGAAAAGAGCATGAAGAGCATCTTAGACTTGTGCTACAAGTGCTAAGAGAACATCAACTCTATGCCAAATTCAGCAAATGTGAATTCTTCCAGAAGAAAATACATTACTTAGGCCATGTTCTCTCTTAAGAAGGAGTAGCGATAAACCCTGACAAAATCAGGTCTATCATGGAATGGCCTACCCCAAAGGATGTTTCAGACATCAAATCCTTTATGGGATTAGCAGGATACTATAGGAGATTTATAAAAGGATTCTCCAAGATTGGTTGTCCAATCACAACCCTCCAGAAGAAGGGGACAAAATTCTTGTGGACATAGAAATGTGAAGAAAGATTTCAAACCCTGAAACATCTACTGACCCATGCACTCGTAAAGATCGCCGATCCAGAAGTTGACTTCCTCGTGTGCACAGATGCCTGTAAGTAAGGGCTCGGAGGAATCCTTATGCAGGAGGAAGTGTGATCTGCTATGAATCCCGAAAATTGAACGAGCATGAAGTCAACTATGTGACCCATGATCTAGAGCTGGCTGCCATAGTGCATGCCTTGAAAATGTGGAGGCATTATCTCCTGGGAAGAAAATTTGTACTTATGACATGTCATTGTGGATTGCGATACCTGTTTGATCAACCAAAGCTCAATACTAGACAAGCTAGGTGGATGGCCCTCCTTAGCGAGTTTTATTTCGAAATCAAACACATTAAAGGAAAGGAAAATAGGGTGGTTGATGCCCTTAGCAGAAATATGAAAACAATTCACCTGGCAGCAGTGAGCACCTGTGAGACAAATGTCAAGGAAAGAATCAGAAATGCACAAGAAACAGATCCCTTCGTCCAGACCGTGACCATGTACCTACAACAAGAACCCGCCGGAGTAAAATATGAAGGATACCAGATGACCGAGGGAGGTCCGCTCACTTACAGAAGTAGATTTTATATTCCAAATTGTGACGACTTGAAGAGGTTCATACTGGATGAACTACATAAAAGACCCTATTCTGGTCATCCAGGATACTAGAAGATGATCACGGCCACTGGGAAACAATTCTATTGGCCTAGAATGAAGAAAGACATAGTCGAGTACTTGGCCAAATGCATAGAGTGCCAACAGGTTAAAGCCAAACACCGACACCCAACAGGGTTATTGCAACCTTTACCAATCCCAGAATGGAAATGGGAAACCATCTCCATGGATTTCATCACTGGATTACCAACATTGACCAAACAAAACGATGCCATTATGGTAGTGGTGGATAAATTGAGCAAGTCTTCTCATTTCATCCCTGCCATATCAAATTGAAAAGCATTAGACATCACCCAGGAATTCATGAAGGAGATATTCAGACTGCATGGTATGCTGAAAGAGATCGTGTCTGACAGAGACATGAAATTTACTTCTAACTTTTGGAAATCACTAATGGGCTGTTTAGAGACCAAATTGCTGTTTAGCACCGCTTATCACTCTCAAACCAATGGACAAACATAAAGAGTGAACCAAATACTCAAAGACATGCTAAGAATGGATGTAATGCATCAACCCAAGAAGTGGGAAGACTACCTGCCACTGGTAGAATTCGCCTACAACAATGGCTACCAAGCATCCTTAAAGATGAGTCCCTTCGAAGTCCTCTATGGTAGACCGTGTAACACTCTAGTCAGCTGGAGTAATCCTGTAAACATGATTTCTTTTGGACCCGACATGTTGAAAGAAATGGAACATCAAGTGACTCATATAAAACAAAACTTGAAGGTCGCTCAAAACCGACAGAAAAGTTATGCCGACCAAAAGAGAACTCCAAGAGAGTTCAAAACGAGAGACCATGTATATCTCAGAGTTAGGCCCAGGAAGAGTTCTCTGAAAATGGGATCTTGTGCCAAGTTGGCACCTCGGTATTGTGGACCCTTTGAGGTTCTAGATAGAGTGGGACCTATAGCCTATAGGCTAGCACTTCCTCCCACAGTCAAAGCACATAATGTTTTCCATGTCTCATTATTGAAGAAATATATATATGATGCTAACCATATAATTGATTGGTCTGTGATCCAGGTGGAACTGGAGGGATAATTTCTACCAGAACCTCAATGCATACTAGATAGAAAGGAAACCCCGCTCCGGAACCGAACCATTGCACAGGTCAAGGTGCAGTGGAAACATTTTGGCCCAGATGAGGCTACATGGGAAATGGAGGATGCCATGAAATGGGCATATCTGATTTTGTTTACATCTATACATGCATGTCAAGTTGATAGACATAACATCGAGGATGATGTTCCTTTAAGGGGGAGGGAATTGTAAGACCCTGTTTCCCCCAGTCTGTAAAAATAACTATACTAGCCAAGTATTGTGGAAAACTCAGAAATGTGAATGTGTGATGTGAATGGACCTTGTGAAAAAGGTCGATGAATGTGAATAATATTATGAATATATATATATATATATATATATATATATATATATATTGCAGGACTGTTGAGAGGGGATGTGCTGAAAAAGAGACCACGATGGTTGGAGAAAGGTGGTGGAAGGCACCTGGAATGGTGGCGTTAACTTCCACCAAAACCAATACCGTATTTGGACTTCACTGGGCCGGAGAGCCAAGAGCGGCTCGCTGGCCCCAAATTAAATGACTCGCCAGGTTGGTAGGTAAATGGATCCTCATGAGTAATGATGGATGGGGGTGAACCGCCCATCTGTAGAGTCCTTAGACCTGACCACTGCGAGGAAGATCGTGCCACACACAACCTCGCCGAAAGGAGAAAAGGCAGGAAGAGTGTGCGATCAAGAAAAAGGACGCGAGGGAAAGAGAAAAAGGAGAACTCTGGAAAAATACAGAGTGAGTGATAATAGAGAAGAAGGAGAGTAACCTTTGTTCTCGGTCACTGGAAAACATAGACTCAATCTCGCAGCATCATGGTCTCAGCTCGGGGGTGGCTAGTGGTAAATCCGTTGGGAGCCGCTGAGCCTACGGTTGGGTGGAAACGAGCACCCCTCTCAGCAGTTGCAATCACACCTGGTGTTATTTCTGATAAGTGTTTTACATCTTGTATCTTGAAGCTTATATGCTGACATGTATGCTCATAGTCTGTGCAATTTACGAATGGTTTGAGTATAAGACTGTCTGTGTGGTGTTTTGATCAGAAATGGTGGTTGCATGCTTTTATTGGAAGGACCACGTATGGCTTATGTTTTTAGATAGATTGTTATATACATATATTGAACTAATTTGGACTTCAAGTCTGCTTTCAGGAAATCTATGCCCTTATTCGTCTCCAGGAATACCCGGAATAGATCTCTATGGCTTATGTTTATAGATAGATTTATATATGTATATTGAACTAATTTGGACTTCAGGTCTGCTTTCGGGAAATCTATGCCCTTATTCATCTCCAGGAATACCTGGAATATATCTCTATGGCTTATGTTTATAGATAGATTTATGTATACGTATATTGAACTAATTTGGACTTCAAGTCTGCTTTCGGGAAATCTATGCCCTTATTCGTCTCCAGGAATACCCGGAATAGATCTCTATGGCTTATGTTTATAGATAGATTTATATATATGTATATTGAACTAATTTGTACTTCAAGTCTGCTTTCGGGAAATCTACGCCCTTATTCGTCTCCAGGAATACCTGGAATAAATCTCTCCATAGAGATACCCTCTCTTGGAAAGATTATCAGGAACCTGAAAAAGGATTTGAAGGTGCAAGTCTTAGTAATCCTGCACGAGGAAGAATGATCCTCTTGAAATCCCAACATTTCGGCATTTCGGCATCTGGGGTACCTAAAGCGCGAGTCCTCTCACACTCGCAATTTCTGAAACCCCGATCCACGAAATCCCGAAATGGCAGCGTAGGGATAAGTATCGATTGACAGACGAGATCTTGTCGGAAGATTTGCGGTCAGTCACGACCGTTAGATTGGAGGAGGAAATGAGGGCATTAAATGCCTTAACCCTTTTCTTTTATCTTCATGAGTAGCGAAGAAATCGGGACCATAGATCCCCAAGGTCCGTGGGAGTATCTGGACCGTCCTCTTATAAGGGCACGTGGCGGTCGGTAAGCGTTTCGGTGTTTCGGCACTTGGGGAATCAAAGGGAAAGAACCCCTGGTCATCGCGAGTCGCGAACTCCCGACAACCAAAACCCCGATGCGCTCTGTGGCGGAAAGGAAGAGATCTGGACCATTGGTTTTCCATGTCCAGGGAGTAGCAGGAGAGTGCACAGTGCGAGACATATCTGAACCGTCAGATCTTAGTCAGAAAACCCGACAGCCGTTGGATCTGTCAGGAGATGCATGAGGGTTAAGCCTTCGTGAACAGAGGAGAAAGTCCCGAAGGAGCAGTTGGTATCGGGGATTCAAACATCGAGAAACAAAAGAGGAAGGTGAGCATTTTGACTTCGCACTTGGCGAAGTCCCGAAACGACCTGGATCGTCCATCCGTGGAGTACACGTGGCGGAGATCGAGAGTCCATTAGTATTTCGGATACCGAGGATTCGAATTGATAGAGGATTTGTGTCATTGGGGGTCGCAAGTCGCAAAATCGCGAAACGACGAGGACCGTCCATTTAAGGGAGGACACGTGGCAGTGATCTAGGATTTCGGGGAAAATCCCGAAAGGAAGAGTCCATTGGGAAATCGGAAATCGGGAATTCGGGAGTCCCGTTGACAAGAGGTCGGGCTCCTGTATTGATAAATCCCGAAAGAAATATGATGGAGGTCTTATGAGAAGTGGTCATACGGGCCAAGGCATAGCCCAGGGGGCTAATTGCTGATCGAAGCCTTTTGGCATTTCGACATTTCGGGGTTCGCAGAGTCGAAAGACTTGACTCGCTTATATCGCTGAGTCGCGAAATGCGAAAAGGCGCCTAGTTGTTTGGCCAGTGGTCATAACCGACGATCACATGGAGGTGGAAAAGGGAAGAGCTAGCTTGCGCTAAGCCCCCGTAGGACTTTGGGAATTTTGTCCCTCGAGAAAAGGCGAAAATTTTATCATGCCGTAGTGGGTATGTTACATTTATCTTAATATTTCAAAATCAATTATTTATCTTAATATTAATGTTACGAAGTTTAAAGGAAAATCAAGTTTTCAAAATCAATTATTTATCTTAATATTTCAAAATCAATTATTTATCTTAATATTAATGTTACGAAGTTTAAAGGAAAATCAAATTTTAAAATCAATTATTTATATTAATATTAATGTTATGAAGTTTAAAGGAAAATCAAGTTTTCAAAATCAATTATTTATCTTAATATTTCAAAATCAATTATTTATCTTAATATTAATGTTACGAAGATTAAAGGAAAAACAAGTTTTAAAAATCAATTATTTATCTTAATATTTCAAAATCAATTATTTATTATTTATCTTAATGTTAATGTTATGAAATTTAAAAGAAAATCAAGTTTTCAAAATCAATTATTTATCTTAATATTTCAAAATCAATTATTTATCTTAATATTAATGTTACAAGTTTAAAGGAAAATCAAGTTTTAAAAATCAATTATTTATCTTAATATTTCAAAATCAATTATTTATCTTAATATTAATGTTACATATTAATGTTATGAAGTTTAAAGGAAAATCGAGTTTTCAAAATCAATTATTTATCTTAATATTTCAAGATTAATTATTTATCTTAATATTAATGTTACGAAGTTTAAAAGAAAATCAAGTTTTCAAAATCAATTATTTATCTTAATATTAATATTACAAAATTTAAAAGAAAATCAAGTTTTAAAAATCAATTATTTATCTTAATATTAATGTTACAAAGTTTAAAAGAAAATCAAATTTTAAAAATCAATTATTTATCTTAATATTAATGTTACTAATTTTTTAAAGAAAAATCAAGTTTTAAAAATCAATTATTTATCTTAATATTAATGTTACGAAGTTGAAAAAAAAGGAAAATCCTTGAGGAGGTTTTTTCACTTCAGAAAGATAATGTCTTTCTTTTTTATGAATACCAAGAATGGAAAACTTCTTATTATCTCCCCTTTCCTTTGTTGGAAGAGAAACACAAATCCATCCAGGAATTGCAACACCTCAATCAAGGCCTTGTACAAAAGTAAGTGAATTGAAAAGAAGTTTTTGCTTCTTTAACAGTTACAAAATTTAAAAGAAAATCAAGTTTTAAAAATCAATTATTTATATTAATATAAATATTATTAAGTTTTTAAAGGAAAGTCAAGTTTTAAAAATCAATTATTTATTTTAATATTAATGTTATAAAGTTAAAAAAAAAAAATCAAATTTTAAAAATCAATTATTTATCTTAATATTAATGTTACGAAGTTAAAAAAAAAAAAAAATCAAATATTTGTATGTTACAAAGTTAAAATAAAATTTGAGGATTATCAAAATGTAGCATTTCTTATGGATTTTCACAACATGGTTTAGAATTAGAAAACCAGTTCAGTGGAGTCAGCTACATATTAGGGTGGAGATACAGTGCAACATAATAGCCACATGCCAATTTTGGACACAGGTGGCCATAACCAGAGAACACTACCCTCAAACTTTCTTAGACCATGTTTTCTATGTTTTATAAAGTCTCTTTTATGCTAGGGAGCTATGTTAGAAGATATACCTAAACTTGTCTTAGAAAAACTACAGAGGTAGCAATTGTATTTTTTTTTTGAAAGGGAGGTTGAAAATTTGTATCAGTATAGACTTATATAGTTGTTGTTTGAAGCATCGATGTACTTGACTGCAACATTTTTTTAATATAAATCCATCTGTTTCTGTTAAGAAACATAAAATTGATGTTAAAAGAGGTATCTCCAATATTTAAATCATGTTTAAATCATAAGGGATTCTCAGTTCATCATTGACGGGTCAAGGAGAAAAGTAAGGTGGAAAATCTATTGTTATTCCCAAAAACAATTTTATAAATGTCTCGATCATTCATATATTCATAGAACTAAAAGAGAAGGTAGATAAACTCTCTAAAGAGAATGTACTCCTATAGAAGAGTCTATTATATGAAGTTGAAATAAATGAGGACGAATATCTTACATAAAATTTTTGAACTTATTTTTATTACAAAATAAGGTACGAATCTTATTTATTTGAGGATGATATGTAATTCTGAAGATGGTTTCTAGGTTACTATGTTTTCTTTTCTATTTTTAAGCTAGTTGTTATTGGACGAATATTTAATATTGGTCATTTTTTTTGTTGGGTTTAATATTTTTATTTTAAATAGAAGTGATGCCAGAACTTTAGAACGGTCAGAAAGACACCTATTAGGTATATTATATTTTCTACCTCAAATATAGAATATAAGATGAAAATAACTAATCAAGGATTTTGAATAATTGTGTTCTAAAAGGGTGTATTCATTCTTTAAATTGAATAATATTGTAAGTTCCTTGGAGCCCCCACACTGATACAAAAAACAAATTGCAAGCCAAAGAATATTTAGGTGTTTGATTTTCTCATAAACAAATTGATCTGATCTAGCCAGAAATTGTGATGAGATCAAAGAAATTTTTGAAAAATAAGTTACAAAATGGTTCGTTGAGTTAGTTGTGCATAATGCTCATTTGATGTTGTCTAAAAGACAATTAAATATGATTTACAAAGTTGAGGAAAAATTATTTGAAATCCAAATAAAAAAGAGAATCAACAATGAGATCATAATGAAAGATGATTAAGGAATGAGTGGACTAGGCCAATACATACCTCAAGAATGGGATCATAATGAAAGATGATTAAGGAATGAGTGGATTAGGCCAATACATACGTCAAGAAGTCATTTTAGCAACCTTAACAGAATTAACAAGTCACTAAAAACCATTGGGATCTCTTTATTACTGACCATAACGTCCACAACCATTGAAGTCTCAATCACTTAATCAACATGGGTAGAAATAAGAAAAGGGGAGAAAAGTACATCCTTAGAAACAAAATTTTTGAATCAAAATCTCTAGTTGTTTGTCATTCTTGTTTTTTCACTATTAGCTTCATTGCTTTCCTTGAAATTCATTATCTTCTTGTATACTAGTGTATTAGTTTAAGATCGCCCTTTTATTCTTTCATTTTTAGGTTTTTCATATCATTTTTGGGTCCACATAAGCTCCATTCCAATGTTTAGGGAAAATACCTTTTTTATTTTATGATACTGAATCTATTTATTGAAAAACTTGTACTTGATATCAATATTTTTAAATTATACATATTGAGATTTTTATATTTTATATTTAGCTTCTTGCTCTCATAAGAGATCTTATGAGAAAACATGACTTTTAAGGCTATGTTGTGAGATTTTGTTTGAAACAAAGATCTTGAGTATGCTTATTTTATGATTTTTTTTTTAAATGAATGATGCAATAATCTTACATCTTTTAAAGTTATGAGATAAAAACCCAATAGAGTGATCGGTTTTGATGGGCTTTGTTATGGCAATTTAGGTTCAAAACTTGCTGCTATCGGAAGGAGACACCAAAAAACCCATCCACGCTAAGGGTTGGTATGGCCCAGGCCGATTGCAATCTCCGAGTGATTTTGATGGCTTAGATGCTCACGGGTCATGGTTTCTCAACCACATGTTAGTCCTGCAGGTCACGAACATGCTAACAAACAAAAAAAATGATATAGCCTTGCTTTTTTATTTCTCTCCAAATGCAAATGAGTTTAGTGGTTTTCACAAGTTTAGTGATTCCAAAGGATTGAAGAATAAGGGAATAAGTATACTAATCATTTTTATACTCAAACTCTCCATGTAAATGTACGCCTCTTTTCAATGATGGTGTTGTTTGGTCCACTTCTCATACAATCTTGGTTTTCATTTCTAAAATCTTATTAAAAAGTGTATTGTTAGATTATGGAAGATTTGAATTACAAACATGTCTTATATCATAGTTTAGATTTTATTAGTGATTGTTTATAGAATCTCCTTTTACTTCTTGAAATATTTTAGAAATGATTAGAGGGATAATCGCTTGCTAAAAAATGGAGAATCCCTACTTTCTAGAGGGATAACTCTCCAGGCTTGACAAGCTTGTTTCTCTCTTATTTATGAAGCCTTGCCAACAAGTTTATAGGGAAACATATTTTTTGCTCCATTTCAATCTTAGCTTCTAACCACATTTTTGTTTGAGGACTTATTTTGCTTGACACATGGGTTAAGGATGGTAACACTTACAGTGTCAACATTTGTTAGGGAGGTTGTGAGGGGTTTGAAGGCTTATCACTAGCTATAATTCTACATTCTTACATTCTTAATAAGGTATTTTGGTGGTTCCACTACCTATAATAGGCCTCTTTGTAAGAACATTTAATTCAACACAACATTGATGGATATTGTGTGCAACTTGCACATCTTTCTTTTTCTCAACTCCTCCCTTCCTTTTGGTTTCCATATACATATAAAAAAAATCGTATATTTTAAACTATATTCTTGGATGTAGATTGATATTCTTGTCATTTTCTTTAGCAATAATTTTTGTAGTTCACTCCAAGTAATGTTGGTTTAGTTGATGATGAATCAATCCTTGTAGTTTAAGGAACAACTATTGATAATACTGATAGTTGTATTAGTAGTTTTGGTTCTGTTTAAGTGTTAATAATATTAATACAAATATTTTGAAACAATTTTTTAAATGAATACTAGTAAATAATTCTATGGCTCTATCATTTCAGTAACATTGCACTAAGGATACTACAATACTTCAACAAGATTTCTATTGGTTATTTTCATAAGGCTACCACTCCAAAACATGTGCATGTGTGCATATTAATACTAGCTTCAATCAGTCTAGTTTGACTTATTGGTTTAAGATTGTAATTACTATCTTATTGAATGCGAAGGTTAATTTATAGTTCATAATTCAAGTTTAATAAAGTTATAGATTGACCCAATAATTCAAGTTGGTAATTAATAGTTTATTTCAATTTTTTTTTGGGAAGGTTTCATTACCATAAATGATTAATGATATATTAATTGGTTTCAATAGTTAATCAAGAATTTAATGGTTCTACCATCCTAATTTCAATGATATTATTTTCAACAATTTATTAATTGAAACTATTTGTACTAACCAATATTCAATCCTTATAAAATTGGTTGATTTCTTTTTTTATAGCTAATAGTTTAGATACTTATAATTTTACTATCAAAATCTCCTAAAATCTCCTAATACTAATAGAAATATTGAATAAGGGCCATGTAATTGATATCTCTATTATAAAAATTAAAACTTGAGAAAATGAATATATCATTGCAACGAAGAGAGTGTACAATAATATATGCATATTAAGAATTTAAAATAATCTAATAGGTTATCACTTAGGCTAACAAATAGACCTTCAAGGTGTAATCATTAAGAGGTCATGGGATTGAGTCCCACTCAATTACCACTTGTGCATATGGCTAGGATTACCACTTATGAATGTGGCTAGGATTTGATCCTCCTCCCATTTTAACATTCCAAGGAAGAGGGGAGGACCTTATGAGATATTTCCTTTAAAAGGCACCTTTCATGTGTGACAACTCTACCATGTTCTTTACAGTTAAATGTTTCAACCATCATGTGCCTATTTCATAAGCTCTTTCATTTCTCTAACACAATTAAGTTCCTTCTGAATTAAAATTCTTTTGCTTAGCTTTGCTTTTTTATTTCATTATATAAATAATAA
>ML846236.1:0-24745 GCA_009831015.1 Picea engelmannii
GCCAAAAGAATTTTTCGAAGAATCTACCATTGATCTAGTATTAGTAGAAAGTATACATCCTCCTAAAGAAGAATGCACCCTGGAACCTCCTTGTGTAGAATTCCAAATTTCCCTTCATGCTTTATCAAGGATCTTAGTGCCCTAGATCTTGAAGTCAATTGGCCATTTCAAGCACCCAAAGGTGATTACTTTAATTCACAATGGTAGCACCCACAATTTTGTTCATCAATGAGTTTCAAAAGAAACCCATTATTATGTCCATGTAGTGCACAATTTTCAAATTATGATAGTCATTGGTGGTATGATGAAATGGGGTGGCAGGTGTGAAAATGTGAAACCTCAAATGGGGATCATATAAGTTTTTATATGATCCTACTATGTAAAATTGGTATTAGAGCCTTCTGACAGACTTATACAGACTTTTGACATGGAACAAATGTTCCTTGACTTACAGAGAACCAGACAACAATTTTTACAAACGAGATCAGTGTTTTTCGTTCGCAAGTTCTCGAAGGCGAGCGAAGAGGATACACATTGCTCTTACTATAGACTCAGACTCTTGCCTCTCATTCTCGATGATCTCAAATGAGATCCCTGAGGATTTATTTATATGATTTTTTCTAGGTAATTGGTAATCAGATACTAGTGACAGCCAGTCATAAAGCTAGATTCCTTCAAGTGGATGGGGCAGCTGGTGGACTCCAACTGTTATCTCATCCCTCCGAGGCTTGGCCATACGGGGATCCATACCAACTTTTACGGAATGACACAACAAACCGAATAAAGTAAAACACTGTGGAGTTCAACTGGAACCCATGGAACAGTCGGGACACCACTGTCGGCCCGATAGACATGAATATAATTATTACAAATATGTAGGCCCATCATGCTTCCATCCTGTTTATTATGTTATGCATAGCGACATAATCGAATGAATCTCTGTTGTCATCACTACAGTCAGTAACATAGTTAACTTGACTTGATGGTGGAGAAACATAATGATCAGAGAATGGTGGGAGGCCATTAAATCATTTGCAAAAAGGAGATCCCTGCATGGTTGGGATCAGATCTTCGCCTGGTACACAAACATCCCCGTAGAACTTACTGGTAACTTTATATCTTTGGGGTTCATAAGGTTCAATTTCTTCATATAATAAATCACTTCCTTGGAAGGATAAATAGAACACGAACCAACCATTGTAGTGTGCATCTTCTTCGACTTCAGAACGTAACCAATAACTGAAGGCTTCTTTAGTATTACCAAAGAAACTTACATCCCTTGGACAATACTGCCAGATAAGCAGAAATAACCAGCCGAACCACCAGATTTGGTTATGTTCAAAAGTATTACAGTCGAAGAGAATCCAACTAGCACCAGTATACTTGACTTGTCTCATGATAGCACAATAGTCTTCATAGGTTAAGTTTGGACCATAGAGATAAACATATCTTTGTCCTTGCATTGGAACACTGGTTACTGTACCTCTAGACATTTTAGTACTATGGACAAAATAACTATGGTTAGGAGTGCAATGATTATATGCTTGGATCCATTTTTCCAAGATATTTTTACATGCAGGGCTAGACTTTATACATTGTTCCAAACATACAAAAAAAAAGCAATATCTACAATGTTCACACAATAGAACCCATTTGTATCCAGGTGGAGCAATAGGAGTGCACTGTGAGGAAGAGGCCATCATTTTAATTTCTCTATTTGCCTGAGTGATCGGTGCTGCTTCTCTTGTGAGTAAATCTGCAATACAATTTTCTTTACCAGGCTTGTATTGAATATCAAAATCAAATCCGTCAAGCCACAAACTCCATCTCAGAATCCTATTATTTCCCTGTGCAAGAAGATGCTGGTTAGACAACATTCCTTTCATATGCTTAAGATCTGTTCTAACTGTAAAATGAACAGGTTTCAAGAATAATCTAAATCTTTTAATTCCATTTTTCACAGCAAGGATCTCTTTGTGAGATGAAGGATATTTTGACTCTGCTTTTGAAAAACATGTAGAGGCATATATGCAGACTTCCTCTTTCATGGGGCTGCTCTTCTGTAGTAGTATTGTTGCCCATGTCTCATTGGAGGCATCAGTTTCGACGATCAATGGTACAACAACATTAGGCAAATGTAACCGAGGAAGATCATGGATCTTTTGTTTGATGATTTTCACAACCTTCGTCATATTGTGATTCCAAGGAATAGTTCCCTTTTGTCTTTTCTGCAAAATACGCACATATTTGTCTTGATGATCATAGAACTGGCGGATATAATTAAGACCGTCGAGGAATCTTTGCAGCTATTTTGTATCTCGAATTTCATCAGGAAACTCTGATAGCTTTTTCGGGACATGTTCTTGTAGCTCAATGGCTCCTTGAGACAATATCAACCCTAGATACTCAATCTTTGTCTTAGCCCAACAAAGATTGGACTTACTTAAGACTAAGCCATGGCGAAACAAATGGTCATAAACAATCTTAAGATGAGAAATATGAGATTTGATATCTAGTGATCAAATCAATAAATCATCTATATACACAATCACAAAGGACAAATGCTTGAAGATGTCATCCATTCTTTTCTGAAATTCGGAAGGTGCATATTTTAGACCAAAAGGCATCACCTTCCATTGGAATTGACCATGGGGGATGACGAAAGCAGTTTTGTATCTATCCTTTGGAATTATTCCAATATGCCAGAAACCACTTTTCAAATCAAATTTGCTGAAGACATTACAATTACTAATCTTTAAGAACAACATGATTTTCGAAGGTAGAGAAAATCTTATAGTTAACAGAGCATCATTGAGGGATCTGTAATTAATAACCATTCTTGGTTTTCCTCTCTTCTTTTCACTATGCTTATTGACATAAAAAGTAGGACAAACCCAAGGGCTGTGGCTTGATTCTATTAGCTTTCTATCCAATAGTTCTGTGATTTCCTTTTGGCAGTATTCTGCTTCTGTGGGAGACATATGATTGGCTGAAGCCTTTTGTGGTTTAGTAGAATAATCTTCTTTATATGGGAGATCTACAAAATATTTTCTCTGGTCCAGAAGGCATCAGGATAATCAGAGGTACAATCTATCTCAATCCTTTCTTTGATTTCTTTGATGGACTCAAGACCATGTCTGTTAGCATTATTTACAATCTTCTATATTTTTGCTAACTTTTCAACTGATCTCTGTATCTGGGGTATAGGTTTTGTAGATCCTATCCTTGATTCATATGAAGTTTTTCTTGGAATGGAGACGGATTTGCCTAAAACCGTGAACTGTACAAAACTTTCTCCTATTGTAAATGGTAAACATCTATTTACAAAATCTTGTCCTAAAAGGACATCTGCTCCAGTATCAAAACAATATAAATTTATAGGGACCTTTACACCTTTTTAGCAAGATTGGAAAGTCAGGAGCAAAATACTGGATTTTGATTTCAGTCTTATTGATAGCTCTAAATTCTATGTTGATAGGCTGCCAAAAGTATGAGGGTATTGTTCTGTATTTAGCACATGAATTCATAGCACTTGTATCTAACTGAGCATCCAATGAATAGGTTAGATATCTATTTCTATGACTAACCTATCTTCAAACCCATTCAGTTGATTGTGAGTAGTAGGCTCTGAAGACTGGTTTTTTGAAATTTGTGGAGAAAAGAAAGTTTCTTCTATTTCTTGTTCAAAGAGCTCATCTTTCTTTTTCTTTAGGAATTTTAGCTCTTATTTTTCTATCTTTACAGATTTACAGATATCTTTTATCATTGCTTCTTTTCCTTTTATAGAAGCCTCTAATGTGCTAATTGCAACATCCAGTGAGTTGATATCCTGAAATTATTCATCTTCATGTACATCATCAAGCACTTTAACTGGGTGCTTGTTAGCATAGGATTTTCTTTGATGTAGGAAATTAGGTTCCTGTCCGTTTAGAGAATATCTTGATGATTGAGTTTTATATAGGAGGTGAGTAGTGCTGTACATTCACCACGCTTGGTTGCTGATGGATCTTAATCTTGGAATCAAGGGTGTGGAGTTGGGCCTATAAGCGATTAGCAATTTGAAATTGGCCTGGGGTCAATTGAGAAAGCCTTGATTCTAATGAAGATCTTCGTTGGAGAAGCATTGGAAGGTCTTCAAGCGTTGTCATAATTTTTAATTCTAAAAAATTAAGAGAGTCTTGTAAGTTATCAAAAGAATCTGAATAGAAATTTGGAGAAGTGGGTGAAGAAGGAATATCGGGTTCAAATTCGGTGAGAGAAAGGTATTCGCCTTCTGAACGGTTAGAAACTAAGTCCCATTCCGCTGGATCATATCTAGTTGAAAAGAGATCCATGATCTTATGTTGAAACTTAGATTTCTTCCGCAGAGGAAACTATGAAGCCCAGTGGCCAGGCTTTTTGCAGATATAGCAATTGGTATTGCTAGATTGTGTAGGTTTGGGCCTGTGCTTAAAATAGGCTTTTCTGGGATATGAGTTGCGGGAGTTTCTTTGAAATTTCTTTGGGAATTTATTTGGAGAAGGATTCCATTTCTTTTTCTTCTCACACTTGAAACAACCACAATATGATTTACAGTTACCTGTGCGTCCTTTCTTTGGTGAACATCCAAAGTGATAAGTTTCGGAAAAAACATCACATACACTTGAATCAAACCCAAGCTGTTTCTTAACAGACTTGTTGGTTTTCCTATGAATACATTCTTTTTGTAGTGTAGTAGTGATGTGTTCATGTAATCCAACTAAAGATAGATCATCTAAAGAGATATCTAGTTACTCTAATCTTTCTCTAACTAAATTTTGAATTTTTCCAGGCATAGCTGAAAGGTATTTTTTGAGGTAAGCAACATTGTCAGGGTTTGGAGAGCGATACAGAAGATCTTGCATGGTACACACAAATTCTGGAAGTTGGCTTATATGGCATAATTTCTGACTCATGAATAAATTTGCATAATGGTCATAATCAATATGTTGATTTCCATAAAATTCATGAACTACAACTTTAACTAGTTCATCTATTGGGGTATCATGATTCATGATTCTAATTTTATCTTCTTCTTTAACTTTGTCCCACTAGAGTCCTAAATATCCTGTGAAAGCCCATGTTAGTCTCAAAGCCAATTCGTTCTATGCAACTCGATTCCTGAAGATTATCTTTTGGGTCTTTTCCCATGCTTACCATTTTTGGATGATTATAAGCATCTCATTTCTTGATCTGCAATTTAAATTGGTTACTGGAGTTGGATCTATGTTTTCTCGACTGAAACTAGCATGCTCATCAGAATTTGATAGATCAAATGGCACTTTTTTTACTAGAACTATACTTTGCATTACACCATTTTTCCCAAGCAGTGTGGAAAGGATTTCCTGCTGCGTCATCATCAGAAGATCCGGGGATAATATAAAGCTTGTCCTTCTTCTAAGCCTTTAATACATGGTGTTGGACATAACTTAGGCAAAGTATTTTCAAACTCAGATATTTGAGTTTTTACTAGGTCTAATTTTTTAGACGCTAGTAAGGCTATTTCCACAATTCTTTGATGTGGCTTTAATGAATCAATACTCAACTGCTTTAAAGTCAATTTTTTTTGTTTGCTAGTTGAGTCTAGAAATCTGAAAGAAGTTTGATCTTCTATTTCAGAGAAAAGAATTGGAGGAGGATAGTTTTTCTCTTTCTCAAAAGCTTCTTTAAGGTCTTGGATAGTAGAGCAGATAGTGTCTAGCTTTTCAGAAAGATGTTTAAGTTGTTCAATGAAAGATTGTTGATTGTGCTCAATAGCTTCTAAATCTAAATGGATGCCATTCACACGACCTTTAGTTTGTAAGACATCTTGAGCAAGGTCATCTAGATTTTGTGCTAAGCACACAGACTGATAATTTGAATAATTCTGTAGTCTAATCAATTCAGATGATTTTTCAACATCTATTTTTCTATATTGAACAAAATCAAGATCTACTGCCAAACTACTGTTTTTGAACGTAGGAGTGAAATTTCCTGGTCCAAGATTCCTTTGTCGAAGAGTGGAATCTTTTTCCTTGTCAGCTCTAGGCAAAGGGTATTGCATCATATTAATCTATCTGGGAGCTGAAATATGTAGGCATTCAACACAGTTTGAATGTTGTCTAAGATGCTATGTATTTACAAAAAATGTTTTAAATGAAGGAGAGGAAGAATCAGAAACATAATGTTTCTCAGGGAGCTTAGTGGGTATGCAAGCTTTGCAGAATCTACATTTTGAGGATCTAGTTTTATGTTGAAGCAAATGATTATCCAATTTAGATCTACCATGTACTGGTTCATAAATAGGACATTGGCTTCTGAAACTAGAAGAAGTCGCTTGTGAGCTAGATAATTGTCGCTCATAGATTCTTGTAGAATTTCCATCTATTCTACTACTATTAGATCTGCCAATCTTTATAATAGGATTTCCTAGGTGGTTTGATACAACTGACAACTTTTGAGTCTCTAATGGATGGAATTTGGGTTGTAGAGATTGATAGTCAGCTTTCCATTCATCTGTGATAGTAAGTTGAGAAAAACCCATAGTAAGAGGAGTGACATTTCTGGGACCAACCACCACACTTTTGGATGTAGCGTGCTTAAGGAGGTTAGGGTTGAGGGCAGGCATGGTAGTAGAAACAAAGCGGAGACAGGTTGTTTTATGCAACTGGGCAATTTCAGAGGGGGTTGCCATATCAAAACCTGAGAATTGTATATAGGCTTGCAAAAGGGTATATATGAAGGGATCTGTAAGTGAAACTTTAAACCGGGGAAGGATAGATGACCAAACAGGGCCATTATGTAGAGGTGCTTGAAAGCCACCTATTAAGGCATCATTAAACTGCTTATGTCTAGAGTCTAAGACACAACATAGGGAAGAGGTATTTAAACTAAGGTGAACTAGAGGATTTATGTTGAACTGTAACAAACCAATATGAACATACTTATACCCGTGTTCTAATCCCCAATCTATATCTTCTTGTTTTATAATAGGAATTTGGTAGACATTCTGTCCAAGTGACAGTGGGACATTAACAGAGCAGTAGCGAATCAAAGTAGTAGATATGAACTTAAACATGGGAAAATCATAGATTTTTGAGGGTTCTATCTCAGGCATAGTCCAATTTACATATGGTTCATACTCTTGAGCTAATAATCAAGTATTGTACAAAGGGTCAGAAGAACTAGAAATTAATAATCTTCTAAACCATGAGGAGTTTTTAAAATTTTCTTTTGAAGACAAATCATAGGATGATTGACTACTGGGTTTGCGAGAATCCATATTATATTACTGCAACTTCTGACGAGATACCAAATAATGCATGCAAGTAAATATAGAAGACGGTAAGAATATCACTTACAATGGGAAAGAGACAACATGCAACACTTTACGCCTTCCTTGGCTTTGACTGGTTGCTTTCTTCGGTCTCACAACAATGACTAGAAACCATTCAGAAGCAATGATTCACGTCTTCTACTATTAAGTATTTACACATCTCGTATCAATATCTCTCAGACACAAGGCTCATATAAATGAATCTCCAAACATCAATAGTCCAGATAAAAGATGATATTATTTCTTCAGAAATTTTACACACACGTGGTAGGGTGGTGCAAGGGAGGACTATTGTCCTCAAAGTTTCAAGTGGGTGCTTGAACACAGGGAGTTGTAGCTTCCATCTGGTTGCAGCCAGAAAAACCAAGGTGGTAGGGTGGCAAGGGATTACGACATGAGGCTATCCCTTGCCTTTATTCTTCTTTGGGAAGCCATACAATTTTCTTCTGATCTCTCATCTCCTCTCAATCTCCGGGAAGCAGTGGTACTCTAAGTGAAGATGAATATGATTCATCATCTATACATGGTAGCCTTCTTTAGAGATGGATTGATCAGGCTTTTGGATTTTCTTTCCATCAATATTTCCTCCCTCCCACCTGTCTTCAAGAGCTTTATTTCATGATTTATTATATGTTTATTTGTGCCCATGATTATTATGTATTTCACTTATCTTTGTTGTATCACATAATTAAGCACATGGGGATATACCTTGATGACATGATCAATTGGTTTATTGGTTATACAATTTCACCTAACACCCACTCCAAAGCCTCAAACTATCTTCTTGCTTAAGTATTTTGGTCAATTTCTTGTCTATATGAGTTTCTTCCTTCATTTGTATGTGAGACTCCCTAGTTTCTCTATATTTTATTATGATTTCAATATTAGAGGAAGCTTGGTGACCTTACTATTAACAAATCATACCTCCTTGGGTTCATCTCCACCTCCACATTCTTTTAGTCAATTATCATTTTTATTTTTTGGGGATGAAAGAAGGTCCACTTTCTACTTAGTGGTAATTAGACAAATTCCCTTTTTTAGGGTCACACACTAACTTCCCTAGTTAAGGGGATAAGCTGTTATGAAATGTATTACATCCATATCTATTAAATAAATTCCACTAGGTAGTTAGAGTGTGTCTTCAATAAATGTAATGTGGCCTCATTAAGGAAGGTCCAAGAGTTAGTTTTCATAGCCTCATTAATGAAGGCACACTATGTGGTTAGGGTTTCAATTAGTTAGAAACTATTTATAGTGGTAGAATCTATGTAATTGGGTGCCAAGTGATTGATATTATATTAGAGATCTTCTCAATTTGAGGTCACCCCTTAAAATAGGCCAATGAACACTACTTCCTATTCAAAATATCAATAAACGTTTTCCTATTGTTGTTGTTTCAATACCTTGGTTCTTTTTTATTTGCTTTCCACATTTACATTTTTGTTTAGTTTTCTATTTCAAATATCTAGGCACACTACATAGGGAAACAAAAATATATTTAGATAACATATGGTGTCCAGAGATACCTATCCAAGGGTGTAACCCAATCCTTATGCTCCTACCATTTCCAATTTTACAAGCTAGCATGTTCCTCAATGGGGGAAAGCGCTTTTCTAAGGCCTTCCTTATGATGGAAGAATTTGAAAAATATGTTGGAAATATTGTTGTCATTGATGTCCATGATAAACATTGCAAGATGGAGATTGCTGGAAATATTGTTTTTGGATTTTCCCAGCCAATTTTACAAATCGGCCCCACAAGTGAATGAAGAAACACTATACATATAGAATATATGTGCACATTTGTAGAGCATCCAAGCAAGAAAATCAAGTACAAGTGTGTATAAGAGATATGAGGTGTGAAAGAGGAGTTGGGGAGTATTCTTTGGGTCTAAAGGTGCACGAGAGGAGTTTTCTTGGAGTTTTAAGGGTGCATTATGAAGGACTAAGGTCCATGATGTTGTAAAGTGCGTTGTTTTGAGGTTGTGATGTTGCAGTTTGGAATTATATTCTGGGAATGAAGTTATGAGGTTTTCTAGGGCATTAAGGATATATTTGACTAGGTTTTGAAGCTATGTATGGGTATAAAGAAAGGAGAGGCATTGGAGCATAAAAAATAAGGGTATGATGATGATGTGAAATGCATGAAGTATGAATCATGCAAGTGAAATCAGAAGTATTGTGTGTATGGATACCTTATATTGGTGCCTATACAGGTCTTACTGAGTTGGTTCTCAATTGAGAAGATTGGTGTCTCAAGTAGGTTGGTGCCTACATAATATCTTGTTGTGTTGATGATCACCTGAAGAGATTGGTGTCTCTAGTAGGTTGGTTCCTACACAATATCTTGATGAGTTGGTGCTCAACTAAAGATATTGGTGTCTCTAGTAGTTTGGTTCCTACAAGCTTTGTAATAATAGGTTAGTGCCTATAGACATTTATAGAGATAAGTTTTTTTGGTTTTCTCCCACAATGGTTTCAGATTAAACTTTGTGTATTGTGATTTGAGTTTACATGAATTCGTTGTTAAATGAATGATTTATGAATGCTTACCTAAAGTAAATATCATCTTATACTACTTCACTCCCCCCTCTCAGTATAAGCATAATTTCAACAAAATATTTATTTCTTTGCCTAATCCAATATTCCATAGATAATGGGGCAACGTATTTTATAGAGGTTACTTGTTGCCACAAACCTAATGACTTTATCATGTTGGCATGTTTCACAGGAAGAGTGTGCTTATGATTGATGTCAAGAACAAAAATGATGATGGAAAACAAGAAAAGCATAAGCTCAGGAGGAGAAGCAAACAATATGCAAAGATCAAAGCTGAGAAGGGAAAGCACAGTACATAAACATGATCAGGATCAACATCTCCATAGGACAAACCAGGACCGCTGAGAATCCGAATACTCAATAGTCGTCGGACTGAATTAATGGAAGGACAAGATAAGCCAGAAGAACAACACCGAAGATAGATCAGGCCATCGATCTAAAAACATGATCGACGAACAATATTTGGTTCGTGCCAAAATTTGTGAGGAGGTTACTGTTAGAGGAATCTCACTTCGGAAGAATTGGCAACTTGAAAGTTGAATTACTTGAAGCTCGAAATCTGAAATGAATAAGGACCATGGGATTTGGAGAAAATGTGATGACCCTTAGATCAAGGAGAACCACGTCAGCAGACCACATCAACAAGGACATATGGCAGACCACGTCGGAAAGGACACGTGACATAGTCAAATAATGATAAGTTTCAAGATGAAATCGACATTCTAGCTACGTGAAAATCACAAATATGAGTGACACATGGTAGACACTTGGGACGTGCCACATCATCAAGTGACACAAGTAAGTTACGTCACTCCATGAGTTTTACTTCAATAATTTTACCACCAACACTTGCCCAAAGTCCAGAATTATCGAATGTCGAAGACCCGAAGAAGAACCTGTTCGTTGATCGCCAGGAGGGGTACGTGTCAGAAGATTATGCATTCAAACGAAAATACTCCAGGAGAAAGTGAAGGAAGCGAAGTTGAGATTTGAAATCCCAGAAGCTCGAAGAGCCAAAGGAGCTGAGGACCATTGATCTGTAGGAGGACACACATCAACATATCATGTACCGAAGTCCTCCCAAAGGCCGAAGTCCTGAAGTGAATGAGGACCGTTGATTTGAGGAGGACACGTTGCAGGAATCTATGGACTCCGACTAAAAGCATTCTAGGAGAGCATGAAGGTTGAGAATTGAAATTGTCGAAGTCTGGAGACACGAAGGAGATCTCGTCCATTGATTCGAGAGGGACACACGTCAGTAGATTGTCAACTCCAGAATATTGGCGCACAAAAGAAAGTAGGGTTTGATATTTGAAGCTCTTGAAGCCTGGATCACGAAATAAATAACAGTCATTGATTTAGGGAGGTTAGATCTGATCCGCAAATCATGAAAGAACAAATTTGAACTGTCCATTCAAGAGCATTGTCAAGATCGTGATATTGACGGTCCCATCGCATTGAGGGGTCAGAACATGCTCAGGTCTTAATTTTTCGTGAGCAGGCCACAATTGAAACCATGATTTTGGAGAGAGGGTACATGGCAGCTGGAGTTGGATTGTGGGGAGAAAAGTGGTTGATTGTTTCAGGATAAATCCGTGAGTGCGGACACAAACCGATCTCCCTAGATCCACCTAGATCTAGAACAAAACAAGACAGAATAATACACTTTCCCTAGATCTAACCTATTGAATGAAATAAGAGATAAGGATTATGGACATACCTTATGAACGCTTTCCTTAAGTCTCTGTTGTTTCAAGCTTTGCTCCAATGCTCTCGCATCGTCTAGATCACAACAGTACAAACCAATCGAAGTAAAGACATATTAATATATTCAATAGCTAGTCTATACATATGATCAAGGAGTTATGTAATAAAGTGACATCATATTTATGGGAAAGGGACATATTACTGTATTGAATTAATTGAAAGTGAAACTTACAACCTGATCCTTGATGTCGTAGGTCTCCTTTCGATGGTTCCTAGCTCTGACACACACACTTGCTCATGCATGAAGAAAATCAACCACTTTTGATGACCTTGCTGTTGTCTCTTACTGCTGTAGCATCAGTCCTCCATACAGTCTTGCACTAATTATCCAATCAATCTCTTGCTAGTTTACTTCTAACCTTTTCATGAGAAATCTCCTCAATATATAGGAGAAGATAATTTAGTTACTTGGATAGGAAATGATCCCAAGATATCTGGAATGCCAGCACCTAAACAACCATTCAAAGCCAACTCATGTTTCTAGAAGATTCCCTTCTAGAAGATTCCCTTCTAGAAGATTCGAGATTTTATCTTTTTCCTTCCTTTGGAACATGTTCGCACCCTAACCATTATGTGCAGTGCGAACTATTCGCACCCTAGTTTAATGCAGCCTGCGAAAATCAGGCATTCTCGTAGGCAGATATATAGGTGGCCTGCGAACATCCCTTAAAAGCATAATTTCTGGAAGTAGACAAATGTAACTTTTCTCAAGAAAAAATGTTCTTAGTGAAGAGCTTGATTTTCCATCATCATCACATTATCACAACATCATCACGATGAGAAAAATTGTGGATAACAAAATGCCCCCCAAAGTCTGAGAGTGGAATCAGTGACAGTCGATAGACTTTGTAAGCTGCATGTGTGTGTCAAGAACCAAGAGAACATATAATCAGAGACCTGCAAACATCCAAGCATCAACAGAATATCATGTATCCCAATTCCTGAGGTAGGCATTCCCATACTCAGACCATAGACTGATGACATCATAAACAAAGGTCATGGCCACCAATCATACACTGTGGATCTATGCAGTCATTAATATAGCACAGCCACCTGAATACACTGTGGATCTGCGCGACAAATTTTCAATCAAGATGACATAGCCATGAAACATACATAGTGGATCTATGTGTCACAAATTATACATATACTCCATCGCAACCTGGATCACAAAGACAATATCCAAGGTATTCAATCTCATCACCCAAAGTATGAATCTAACCATGTGATTACATGTGTCGAAGTCGAACATGATAGAAGCCACTTGATTACCGGCCATTGATGTAACCGTTAACAAGTGTGAGGGAAATCACCATTGATGTCAATGACTCCCAAGGTACTATAGTACAATCCATCGACTGTGAATAAATGAGTTGATGTCGAACACCCGATGGAATCTCTCGATCAGGGGTCAATGAAGTAAACCCATTGTCGAAAGCGAGGAACTTTCCATTAAGGCATGCAAGCTCCAAGATATTGAACAATTTCTAAGCCTTGATTCCGGATAATGTACTGAGGTCGACGGAATAAGACTCGTCACAGGAGGGCCTTAATGTATCCCTCATCAACGACACGAAATGAGTATTAGAGTTTGAAAGTGAAACAGAGTATGTGACAATTGGACTTTGGACACATGGAAGGCCGACATAGAATGAATGGATAACTGCAGATGGATGACTCAAATAGAGGTTTTAGACAGACTGCTCTTGAACATATGAATGACACGACCAATGATTTGGCAGCATTGACTCAAAGACAACACATGGAAAGACCTTGTTATGAAACCGAAAGAGAGACAAATCGATTTCCCAAACCGGCTTCAAATGATGAATAGGGGGTGCCATGTTCAAGAGCGACACTTACTGCCAATCAATTCAACGATGAAACATATCCCTTTCCCAAATCCCCCCCCCACCATTTCTGGCAAGTACCTCTTTATTTTTATGCAAGCTTGAAGAGGATCACATATGCTTGTTGATATAAGCTCATCCTTCAGACGAGTCCCTCAGATTATTTTTAACGAACCCTAGGAAGGAGTGGTTCGGTCCCATTACGGGTCTGTCAATGTTTGTTTAACGAGTCCAGAGATAGTAAACTCGAAGGTTTTTCAAGATTATAGAGTTTGGAAAAACACTTAAAAGATAACTCTCTCAGTTCCTTTTTCGTACAGTAGTCCAACGAGACCGAAAAATGGGTGAACTATTGCTCGGAGGACGCATACTTCAAATACTTTAACGAGCATGAAAATAGCAAGATCGCTCGGAAATCTTTTCATGTTTAGAGAGTCTGAAAAGAGCTTAAAGATAACTCCAGGGGGGTTCCTTTTTCGTGTAACCACAACGAGCGTAGAAAAGAGATAAAACAACGCTCGATCACGTTCTTATATTTTTCGCAAGCGCAAGAACGGATAAAAGGCGCTTGAGGTTTTATGTCAAAACCATAACAACCAAACAAAATCACACCACACCAAGTAAAAATTCTTCCCATAATCATCCATATTTGCACCTGTCAATCATTTCACTCATTTTTTACATTAGTGATTAGGGTTAAATAAAGAATAAACATAAAAAACCCATTTTTGATATAGTAAAAAGTAATAAAATGAACAAATCACAAAAATTATCATACCATTTTCACATTTTACCCTTTGAGTGCCAAAAAACCATCATTTACCCTCTACCTTTGGCGTCGAATTCCAGAAGCTACGGGAGACCATTTGACGTGCCATCAACTATATTCCGGTAAGTGCCTCCTCCCTTATCTTTTCATGGTTCAAAATTGTATTTTCATTGGTTAAAAATCAAGTTTTAAGTTAAAATTTTGAACCCTATGCGCTTGGGAACATTCTCGCAGGTGGCCCATACAGGGCCTGCGAGAATGACCCATTCTCGCAGGTGGGCCATGGGCCACCTGCGAGAAGTTTGCACTGTGCGAAGCAGGCCACCTGCGAACAACGCAAAATCCAAAAATTTGTGTAACGTTTAGCCAATTGCCATAATTGTTTCTCATGAAAAGATCACTCACTATGTTTGTGTGTTTTTGTATGCAGATTGCTAGCCACAATCATGGTTTTAGAGTGGCAGGAACAAGAGCACGAGGAGGATAATGCTAATGCGGAAAACCATCCTCCAACCATTGCTACACTAAGAGACTGTGGTCTCTTAAAGTATTTCTGCATCCCGGGCATGAGAGCCCAAGTTCGATTGTTGGAATACTTAGTCCGAATGTGGGATCCGGACCAACAAGTCTTCATCGTGGGAGCCCATAAATTGACCATCGATATCGAGGATATCTATTTCTTGACTGGATTATCCAGACGTGGATCATATGTCAGTTTGTCTGGCAGCAGAAGAGGTGGGTTGAAAATGAGCGAGTATTGTAACCAGTATTGTGTACCTGAGGCAGAGAGACAGAAAGGGAAAGTGGCCATTTGGAGAGTTACTGATTTGACTCTCCGTACCATTCTCTTTACCATTTCTTGAATGGCAGGAAGTGCTGCTCCACATATGGCTCTACAGAGCTACTTCCAGTACGCCATCGAGTGTACTGAGCCCCGGGTCTTTAACTGGGCTGACGCAGTATTACGCAATCTCAAGAAATAGTTAACTAAGTGCAGGCGTGGAGACTTGAAACAGTTTGGATATGGGTCTTTGTTAGTGTCTTTCTTCCTGGAGAGAGTCCCGATATTCTGTCTATAGGCTGAGTGGGATCTTCCTGGTCCCAGAGATTCGAGGATGTTACGGTGGTGTCGGCTCATGGCCCGACATGTGGCAGGTCCTATTGTCAAATATGATAATGTTTTCTTCAACTGGTTACAGAATCAGATGCTGATGGTGGACGACTATGCCTACGCCGGGCTGGATTTCAGAGGAGATCCAGATATTGCACTTCCTGAAGATGCACAGTGGGGAGACCTCGGTAAGAAGTACACAAATTTTTTAAGTTTTTAAAAGTTTTTTGGATTTTTAACCATATTTAAATGTTTTCATTTTTATAGTTTTACCCGAAGACTAACACCAAATCCTGTTGATAACACAGACGTTGGACCATACAGACCTGCTGGCAGTTCTCCTATCCAGAGATGAGGAAAGGCAGCAGTAGCTGTTCCACAGTACGCCGAGGACTATCTGACAGTGGAGCAGAACTTAGAGGGTCTGATGGCAGACGTTCCAGATATGACTCTGGAGGAGATTCCACGACGCGATCAACGTCACACTGTGGGAGTCTCTGCCTCTATGGGTCGCTTGCTCCGCAGAGTTGCCAGGACATTAGTGTGCTATCGCGAACATCATTGATGTCATTATGTAGAAGCCATGGGCTTCAATTTTGATATTTTGGTCTTCGGACACATTTTGTAAAAACAAACTTTGATCGTTATATATATATATACATGGCTTCTACCGGCTTACTTTACATTGTGTACATTTTAATGTGTTTGATTTATAAGTGATTTAAATGTCTGACCAATACATAATTAGCTAAAGCATCTGTCAATGTATTAAGACGTCTAGGAATATGTTGATATTCAATGTGATCAAAATACCGTTCCAAGAGGCGAATTTGCAAATATACCCTTAATAGAGTAGGACTTCGAATAGAATATACATTACTGAGCTGTAGTACTACCAGCTGCGAGTCAAGTCGGACAACCAAATGACGAATTCCAAGAGAGATAGCATTAACCAGTAATTCCACAACAACTCTATATTCTGCGATGTTGTTGGTTGCTCGACCAAGGCATACACCTCGTAAAGATATAATCTCGTTTGTTGGGGCATAGATTTCCCAGGCAACGGAAGCTAGGTTCCGAGTACTATGGCTAGCACCGTCGGCGAAGCCAATATAAGGTAGCGAATACTCCGACATCTGGCAATCAAACACAACGTCACGTAAGGGCAGAGACCAGATAACGTCAAAAGCAAAAACTAAAGTAACACACACACTCAGTATGATACATAAAATACAAGTACTCATGCACAAATGACTCATGCATAGTACTTCTTTAAGTACAACCCATTTCTGGGTTCACCCAAAGGTACACCATCATAATCGACTAGCTCATATGCTCCTTTTTCCAAAACTTTGCTAACAATGTAAGGCCCACACCACATTGGTTCGAATTTCCCATCTCTAAGACCTCTTTATCTTGTTCATACAAAAGAACAAGATCGCCTTCAGAGAAGACACAAGGTTTGACATGCTTGTCATACTGTGCCTTAAAACGTTTCTTCTGGGCTTCGATTACAAGAGCAGCGTCACAACGAGTCTCATCTAATCGCATCAAATACAACAGACGTTCCTCTTCGACATAAGTATTAGGTAAGAGCTCTACAACTAGCTTTAAAGAAGGTATTTCACATTCTATTGGCAGAATGGCTTCCATGCCATAAACTAATCGAAAAGGTGTAAATCCCGTAGCAGATTTAACAGACGTCCGATATGCCCACAATGCCAAAAACAAAATCGTGTGCCAGCTGGTTTTATGGATTCCTATCATCCGTCGAATCATAGTTATAAGAACCTTATTGATGGCTTCGACCTGGCCATTAGCCTGTGGATAATAGGGCGTCGAGCTATCATGACGAAGGCCCAACTTCTTTGTAAGATCAGACATTATATAATTTCTAAAATGACTACCGTGATCAGTAACGATAGCTTGAGGAATACCAAAACGAGTAATAACATGGTTGAAAAGGAATAATGATGCAGTCTTCCCAGTATTGTCGAATGTCGGCATCGCCTCAGCCCACTTAGTAAAATAATCAACAACTACAATAATATAACCATGCCCCCCGACCGAGTGAGGGTGACATGTCATGAAATTAATGCCCCATTTTGCAAAAGGACCTACTGAGACTACAGGATGAAGGGGAGCATGATGCGACCGAATCTTCTAATTATAGGTCTGGTAGGCATGGCACTTCTGAACAACATTAATGCAGTCAGTGAATAAGGAAGGCCAAAAGTAACCTGCACATAATATCTTCTAAGCAGTAGCATACCCAGACATATGACCACCACATGCTCCTGAATGGCAGTCATTCAAAGCTTTCTCAGCTTCTTCAAAAGTCAAACAACGTCGAAAGACAAAGTCAAAACCTCGACGATAAAGAGTATCACCTAGTATAATATAATGACGTGCTTGATAACGGACGTGACGTCGTTCATTACTGGACAAAGCAGGACAGAAAGTTTGAGTTTGGAGATATATAATGATATCTCCGTACCAAATATCATCGGTACTGATAAGGAAAAGTGATTTGTCCGGCAACGAATCAACTGTTACGTTTTCCGTGGCAGAGTGGGGAAAATCACAAATTAACTCAGCGAAAACTAAGGATTTCTTCGATGTGGCACGATCGAATTCCAAATCGAACTCCTGGAGAATAACAATCCACTTGGAGTACTTTCCCCCCAGCAATTGACGTGTCAATATATGCTGCATGGGGTTACAATGTGAAATCACGGTAGTTTTTGTGGAGAGAATATAATGACGAAAACGTTGAACTGCTTGAACAGTAGCCAAAGCCAGTTTTTCAAAATGTTGGTACTTGATTTCTGTTGAGGATAGACTTCTACTCAAGTAATAGATAACATGTTCATCGTGGTTATCATCCTCCTGAACAAGGACCATGCCGATAGTATACTCGGAAGCGGCTAGATAAAGAAAGTAATCCCGACTATAATCAGGAGGGAAAAGAAGAGGAGCTTTCGTGAGGGACAACTTTAAAGCTTCAAAGGTGTTGTTAGCGACCTTATCCCAGACAAACTCTGAACCTTTCTTTAAAAGACGTGTAAAGCCCCGAGTAATCTCAGCGTAATTCAGGATGAATCGACGAAGAAAGTTTGCTTTCCCCTACAAACTTTGTAACTGGCGCAGTGACGAAGGAGGAGGGGGATTAAGAATCGCCTCAACCTTGATAGGGTCTACCCGGATCCCCTGAAATGAAAAAATGAAATCGAGGAGACGGCCGGACTCTACGCAAAAGACGCACTTATGAGGGTTTAGGCGAATGCAATAGAACCGACAACGAACGAAAATTGCTCGGAGATGATTAGGGTGATCGACTCGGCATAAAGAATGAGTTGGCAAATCGTCCAAATAAGGTTGAAAGATATGCTTTATATCGTGGAACGCATAAGACATAGCATGCTGAAACGTAGCACCTGCATTCTTAAGACCGAAGGGAAGTTTTCTGTAGGCGAAAGTACCCCAAGGAAAAATAAAATCCGTTTTATGTTGGTCCTCAGGAGCGATGTTAATTTGATTATAGCCGGAGAATCCATCCATGAGGGAAAAGATCTCACTGCCAGCACAGTCATCGACGATTTGGTCGACGAAAGGGGTTGGAAAGTTGTCCTTTGGGCAGACTTTGTTGATATCCCAATAATCAACACAAACACGTATACTACCACCTTTCTTATCAATCAGTACGGGGTTGGAAACCCATTCTGTCAGAGCCACGGGATAAATAAAACCGGTTTTGAGAATTTTTTCAACTTCAAGCTTGATGGCTGCCGCTTTGCGTGGATGGACAGGACGGAGGTGTTGCCAGAATGGTTTAGTTCCGAGGTATGTCTTAATTTCATGAACAACTATAGCAGGGTCGATACCTGGAATCTCTTCGTAACTCCAGGCAAAGACATCATGAAATTCCTTGAACAAAGCAGTATAGGTGACAATTTCCTTTGGAGAACACGAAGCTCCAATATGAACATTTTCAACTATCCCAGGTTTAACTGAAATATCAATGGGTATCGTGGGAGAAATATTACTAAGGTTCCCTTCCGCAAACACATCATGTGTAGATCCGGGAATAGTCGATATAACAACAACGGTCGACGGAGTCGAAATCCGCTGATAATTCTCGAGAGTGTGTTGTTCCAGAAACAATATGGAATGATGATGCCCATTGTCCCACGGTGTATTGTCCATGACAGACATGATCATCTCATTAGTGGGAAATATGACACGGAAAGGGTCGGGAGACAACTCCTCAAGAGAGGGTGAAGGTGTTGCCGATTGAATCGCATGATAAGTAGACTCAACCGGACTTAACGACATGACGTCGCCGAAACAAGTATGATCTCCAAGATCAGGGACTATCCAAGGGTCAAAAGACACTGGAAGTTCATGGGGAACAACAAAGATAATATTAATTGAAGCAACTGACAGGCGTAGAATATCGGGTGGTGGTGGTATGGGAAAAGTACCCATTAACGAAGATTCTTTTAAGAGACCGACTCCAACATTCTCATAACCCGGCGGGGTTTTAGCTATAAACGACACATTGCCAGTGCGAGTATTGGAATTAAAGAAGGCAAGTTGATAAACCGTAGCGATCTTTCCTTGATGGGGAAAACAGACTACATGGAACAGTGTTGACACAACAACTCGCATAGAATCTACCCAGCTACGGCCAAGAAGAAGATTATAATCTGGGGGAGCATCGAAAACTTCCACTTCAACTTGGACTGTCTTACCTTCGAGGGTAACTGGAAACGACGGAAGAACACCATAAGGCTTAAAACTTGAGCCATTGAAGGCTTTCAAAGTATTTTTTGATTCAGTTAACGGAGGAGAGCCAATGGCTTTCCAACAGGTAAAATACATTACACACATAGAGGCACCCTCATCAACAACAGTTCGAGAGATGCTCTTGTCGGAGACAATAACTTGTATCTGAAAAGCAAGCTGTGGGGGTAACCTTGGAACATGGTCTTCCAAGTCAAAGACTATCAAATTCATATCTGTAGGATCAATTCCACCCATGGATTTCAACAGAGCCCTTCGTTGCGCAGGACAAGACTGAAGGACTTCAAGGGAAGACATCGCTAAAGGTGCTTGGGCCAGATCTTCGACAATGTTATAGTTCTGGGCCGCACGAGCATGAGGATTGAATGCCGACTTCTTAACGACACCTTTTGGGGGTCGTAGGACTGTATCAAAGCTTGGTCTTTCGAGATGAAGAGGACCATTCGTAGATGGATTTGGTGGAGAGAGTTGTACCAAATCAGGGGGTAAATCGTCAACCTTCTCCTTAGAAGGAGAATAGTCTTTGGCTCTAGTTGCGATGGCAACATCATTGTTCTTAGAATCACCGGTGCACATCAAAACATATGATGTGGTAGAAGTATATGGTTGGTCATGGATGACCAAAGAGGCCTGCTTCTGAGACGGGAAGGGTTGGGACAAGACTGCCGACATAGAAGGTTTGGGCATTCCTTGAAGAAACTTATTAACTTCGGCATGTCTAGGACAATCCTTCGTGTAGTGATCGTCACCATAGATAAGGCAAGGGTAGCGTAGTTTGCGCTTATCCCGATCATCAACAGGAGGGGTTTTGGTTTGTTCATTTGGATTATTATTTTTACTCTCCTTATTCTTGCCTCTCCCTTTCTTTTTATTTTTACCGGTCGACGTAGATTGAACAACGTTCACTTCAGAGGTTTTACCGGTGGGAGGAGCAGGAGACGGAGCATTTTGAACATTAGAAGATGTGGATTTAGGGGTTGTAGTTGAAACAGAAGGTGAGTGGGTATGAGTAGAACCAATCACACCATCAGCTGCATGAGAGGCAACTGGAGTAGTTGAAGCGCTGGAGGTACCAGGATGGGGTAGGTCAGGTAGCAGATCGTACAATGTTCCCATTTGTGAATAAACGAGATCAAGATATTGGGCATGAATTATAGCCTGCTCCTCCGTAACAACGCCACCCATGGTGATTTCCTTACCAATCTCATTCACAAAGGATTTCGTGAACCATTTTGCCAGTAACTGATCAGGGAGCTCAAGTTTGATGAGACGTCGTCTCCGTCTCCATTCATGTATATGATCGGAGATATGAGTGCCTTTAGATTGTTTAAAAGAAGTTAAAATTTCAGTCCCGATATCATAACGGATCGGCAACTGGTAATGTGTAAGAAAAGCCATAGCCAGGGTATTAAAATTGGAGAAGAAACCTCGTGGAAATTCAATGTACCACTTCGCAGCGGAACCAGTAAGAGTTCTTTGAAAAAGACATAGACGAATGGAGTCATCCATCAGAGAGTTGGACGAACACCATAAATGAAAAGTCATGACATGATTATTTGGGTCCTCTCCCGGCTTGCCATCGAATTTCAGAATGTCCGATGGAAGTTTAGCAGGGATAACAGGCCATTGGGGAGAGTGACGAATAGGATCATTTAGAATCCTAGACAAATCTGGCAGATCCAAAGTAGCAAGGAAAGGAAACTGTCGGTTTACTTGCGAGTACTGATGGTTTTGGGGTGGAAGCCCTGTTGGCAAACCAGTAGGACCATAAGCAGACTGTCCATAAAGGGAGGGCCCTGGTTGACTCTGTGGTGGACTGATAGGATAATAACCCCAAGGGTTGTAACCTTGAGTTTGAGTAGGGACCTGGGGCTGAGTAGTCTGACCCGGACCCCAAATAGGATTAGTTACCCCGGGATAAGGTTGGCCAATAGTAGGGATAGCTTGTTTCCCCCCAACATTTTGAGGAAAGTTCTGTAGAAGTTGAGTCCAATACTAGGCCAATTCAGGGGGTATATTTTGTCCAAAAGGGGAGGTTGGTCCCCCTACTGTAGGTACAGTTCCACCCAGAAGTTGTGTGCCAACCATGGGTTGCGTAGTAACTGTATTGTGTCCAGGAAAAGGAAAAGGAACCGTACCACCCTGTCCACCAACAAAAATCTGTGGGTTTGGTACAACAGTTGGGACAGTACCACTAGGATTAGGATTACCAGAAGGAAACTGAGGGAGTGTCGGAATGAAACTGGGAATAGGATGCCCAGGAAAAGGAGGACCACCTAGAGAACTGGCTGGGGTTTGCGGAGGTGTTGGATTGGAAGAATTCAACAATGCATTCAGCGCGTGGTAACCGGGTGGTAATGTTGGAATGACATCAGGAATTCGCTGGTATTGATAGGAGGAAGAGTAGTTTCCATAATTTCGGTTTGGACACTCGTAGTATTAGCGAGATGGGCCATCTCGGAAGGAAGAACAAAACGATAAGTAGTAGTCTCGGGTGTAGCCTCTGTCTCAGAAGTCACGGGAGGGTTGATTGCGTAGACAGGGGGTGAATCCATACCAAAAAGAACTCGACGGAGGTTACCTGACCAAAAAGGATCTTGGCCTACTACACCGTGAGAAGGCCCAAAAGTTGATTCAGAAGATGTGACAGCGGTTTCTTCAGAAGGATTTACTCGTTCAATAGGTCGTTCACCATGACAGACGCGATAGTCCTTTATAGTGTTGGTAACTCAAAATTCTTCAAGAGAATCAGTTCGTCTGACTTGTGGAAGTGGTGTGGTGACAACTGGAACGTCACCGGTTCCCCGTTGTGGTGAAGTAACCACAGGGACTTTAGTCTGATGGGGTGAAACCTCAGGGGTACCCTCAGGTTTTTCGGTATGCAAGGGTTGTGAAGTTTCTGGATGTTCCAGGGATAAACCTTGCATCCTACGTGAACGTCGTGGGGGAGCAATTGTAAACAAGTGACTAGTTCCGCGAGAAAAGTCCTAAGGTCAACTTCGAGAAATAAACAACACTCGATAGCAAATAAAATCTAGGAAGCAATCACCAAGCAAACAATACCTTCTAATTTCGAAGCCACTAGTTGGTGATGAAATCCAATGTCGCAACAATGAGACGAGAAGGGGCGGGGCTAAGGTGGAAAAGTTACGTTGACGACCTGCTTAACAGACTTACGCCCTGGTGCAAGCTCCCACACATAATCATGGGTATACCCTCCAAGGAGCCCGAGTGAGTTTGATCAATGTCGATTCCAGGTACCGTGAAGACTTTCCCCTCCACAGTCACCTTGGGTAAGAACCTAGAGAGATAGGCCACTAAGGTCATCACAAACAATAGTACAGCCTGGGGGAACAGTCGTCAGTCCGATCCACACGCAAGGGCAGGGTATCAAGCCCGAAACCAACTCAAAGGCTTCCACTCATAATTGTGGGTATACCTCGAAGTGATCCCTGTAATACGTGCAATCTCTACACCGATGTCAACCAAGAAGGGGTAGTAACTCTGCCAACACCAATGCGACCTAGTGCTTGACCCTTGTGTTAGAAGGGCGTCCCAGGACAATATGTTGCCAATGGAATTTAACACTTCCTAACTCAAGATTCTATGGTGTGTTTTTGAGATTTTTGGAGAGTGTGTCTCTCTTCCTACTCCAAAGTACTAGCCTAGCTAAATGTTGGCGTAAAAGAGCCCTAGAAAAGAGTTACTAGATCAATTTTAATATTACACAATGTTTTTAAAAGCTGTTGATTACTCGAAGGTAATGGAAGTGAAACTCATGATGTGTGACTCTGACCCAAATAATGCAAGGATAATGATGAAATATGATTCTTTTCATTCCATGAATCCTAGCTATGGGAGAGAGAGAAAATTTTCCAAATCAACTCCAATGCTACAATGCCAATGCAATGCACAATTTCCTTTCAGATGCCAATGCAAACAATCATTTATCGATGAACAATGTCTATATGTCTTTTTCAAATGCTTCAATAAACTCTAAAATTTGATTTTCAATGTCTTTGAAAAAGCAAAAACAAAATCTTGAAAGAAAACTGGTTGTTCACTTTCCAAGAAGAACTCTGATCAATGAGAAAAGAAAATCAAACCATAAAGACTCAAACAAAAACAACCCAACCAAAACTTTCAATGAAAGTAAAAACCAAAACTAAACCAATGAGTTCCTCGATGCAAATGAAAAATGTTCTTTCGAACCACCAAGCAAGTGAGAAACACCAAGCACTTGACTCTCTACCAATCAATGGTCCTCAGCCAATCAGACAGACTCAACTCTAGAAGTCATAGAGAAAGAAAACGTCGAACAGAGCCAAGAAACGAAAGTCAAGCTACCAAAGGCAAGAAAGACCTAGAAACCCTAAATCTGTTCAAGCAAGCAAACTACAGCAAGAGATGATCCAGGTGGATATTGGTGGCCACCCACCTTTTCCGACTGGCTCAAAACAGTTTTCTGGCAATTTTGGCAATTTACTATTTTTAGCAGGTTTAACTTCCGGGGCCATTTTGAGGGCCTAAATGAAGGTTTTTGGATATCGA
>WSFP011347723.1:0-35888 GCA_009831015.1 Picea engelmannii
ATGATTACAATGAGGATAAAAATCCACCTATGCCTACTCACCTTCCTCCAAATGATTCCATTGAACATGAACCTACACCAGCGCCATCGCTTATGAAATGGGCCCATTCAACATGAGAAGCAGTTGGTGATCTTGTTGGTGATCCTTCATACCAGTGTAGATATGTTCACATTTCTACTAAGCCTCTTCTCTTTTATCTCAATTTTCAGAGATTCATGATCCAAAAACATTTGCAAAATCTTTAGTTCATCTAGATTAGGACATAGCAATGAATGAAGAGTATTGTTCTTTAATGGCGATCGATACTTAGGATCTTGCACCTCTTCCGAAAGGAAGAAAAAATTTCATATGTAAATGGGTTTATAGAAATAAGTATGCATCATATGGAAGCGTTGAAAGACACAAGGCTCGGTTAGTTTCCAAAGGGTTCTCTCAAGTTGAAGGCATTGACTATAATGAAACCTTTTCCCTTATCGCCAAAATGAATTCCATCTGGCTTGTTTTAGCCCTTGTTGCCTTGCATAAATGGGAGGTCCATTAGATGGATTTTAAATATACCTTCTTGCATGGGGATTTGCAAGAAGAAATCAACATGGAACAACCTCCTAGTGTTATAGCAAGATTTGCCTCACCCTATGAAAAGTTGCTCAAAAGGCCTTTTTCCATTTCCCTATGCAACCTTGAAGTCCCTTTTTGTAAATCCCAGAGCTAAAAACAATATTTTTCCACATATACGCACCCTAACTATTATACAGCATGCATATACGCAGGTTGCACCATTACAGCTCGCGTACATCGGGTTTTATGCCCAAAATTAAAAAATAGTGTCGGGTTTCCATGTCATGTCACAGGATCTGTGATCCTTGACCTTCCATATACTGGAAATGTTCTGACTCGACCCTTTAGTTCCATTTGAAGGCTATAAACGGGCCATATCCAAGCTATGGAAAAGAGGAGAAGAATTCAACTTTGAGAGCAAAGTTACTCTAGAGAAATTATTCACTTCATATTGAGTCTGCATCCCTTTGTCCTTTTAAGTTTGAACATATTGTTCAGCCGCCAAGCTCTTCCCTAATTGATTGAGAACCTTATTGTCTCTCTTATATGAGCTTGCCTTTGGTGCAGGATTGAAGTGGTGGAGGCCCAACTGGAAGGGACTTAGTTTCTCGGTTTCGAACCATGCCGACACAGAAGTTTGTAATTCATTCACTTATGTTGATTACATTTTAATAGAAATATTTTTTTCTCGTACAATTAATGTCCTGCAAATATTTTAATTATTATTCCATGGGCATATTTGTTATGAATATTTATGGATTATGCTATTGAATGTCCTAACTTTATATATTATCACCATATTCTTGTGTTTCTTGGTTGTTGAGGACAAGTTGCAGGTGTATTGCTTTGGGTCAAGTGCTCAACGGTGGACTTCATCGAACGTTTGAACGAGGTAGGCTCTTTATCTTGTCTTGTTATCATATTTGTTTATATAGTATACCTGGGATTAGAGTTGATTTATGCAATCATTTCCTTATGTTGTGGTTTACCCCATGCCATAGAGAGATTTTCCTCGTAACAGAATTGGCGACCATACTGGGGATATAATATTCTTTTTGGGGTTTGGAGTGTTTTTCTCCTTTGATTGCTCTCATTTATATTGAGTTTCTTGTCGTCTAATTGCTTGACAGCATCTTCTCACCTTGATTCTGAGTTTCTTATCCTTATCCTTAACCTAGTAGTGTTTTAACACATATACATGGGTTTTTAGCTGACAGTCATGTACATACGCGTGTTTTCCTTCTGCAAGAGGTGTATATACGTGGTTTTCTCCTGAGCAGTCGCGTACATCTTTCTTGTGTGCTTGGTTGTTGAGTTTGATGTTTGTTGGGTAAGTTTTGATGGTTTTTGAGTCTTCTTAGGTATCTGTTATGACTTTTAAGTACCTACAGAGTGATAGGAAACCTTTCTTTGGTTGAATTTTCCGGCAATGCCTTTCTCATCATCCTTTTCATTGATTGTCCTTGCATTTGGGGCTGGGTGTTTACTTCTTGATATCCTACTTGGTTTGTCTCTGATTGCATTTAGTAGTATATTTATATCAAGATGTTGTTCAATCCTTGTATTTTCATTATTTTATATTGAAAATACAAAAATATTAAATGTTTTTCATTGTTGGCATTTGATCTTTTGGTTCCTTATCATTGATCTTAGAACATGTACGGAAAGATTGCATAATTAAATTGAAAATTGCATATTGAAAAGCTTATCATTCATTGGGAATTGAATTTAGGACTTCGCATTTTATTTATATTCATTTATTTTACTTGTTGAGTCATAACATCATCAGTTCCACTACCGCACCTTTTTGAGTAAGCAAGGCCACTAAAAGCAACATTGATAATTTAAAATTGATTAGAAACGATTTTATTTTCTAGGGTGCACAAACTAGCTTAGGATTTAGAGCCTTGGAATAGGATTTTGTGAGTAAACTTCTCCAAGGCTATTAAATCAACATATGTGTCCGACTAAGGGAGTGGTGAAATCCATTGTATAATTGGTGACGTTGGAAGGCTCCGCTTACACCGCAGTTAAGCACGAGGTCGCATGAGGTTGGTTGAGGGGATACCCCCCCAATACCTTCTTAGCGTCAAATATATTTATGTGGATCTATTCGTATATGGGGATCTTGCTAGTACCTTTACCTTTGTGAGAGGTGGTTCTTTCGAGGTTTCGGGCTTTGTTACCCTTCCCATACAACAGACTTGACTTACGACTATTCGCTTGTGCATCGGTTATATCGTGGTTTCTTAGTTTCTTCACATAGGTTACTTGTAGGGGTTATTCTGCAGGTACCCTGGGTCAAATAAGGGTCAGATAACACACAGCCCTTATGGAGGATTACCTCTTCGGGGGGATCTAATCGATTAGTTTTTAAACCCACGAGGGCCCTTATAATTGATTATGATACCTCTGATCTTTTTCAAGGAGTCTCAGGCCCCTCTTGGGTGAGGTATACCTACTTTAGGGAGGGAGGCCCCTTTCAACCACTTTGTCCTATTTGTGTGCATATTGGCCTCTTGTTTATTTTGGGTGTGCTCTTTGATTACTAGTTGGCCTTAGGATTTGTTTTGTATATCAAGTCTTGAGTCATCGTGGAGCCAGACCAGCTTCCCTGCAAGTCTCGCCGCTTGTTACGATTACCACCGCATCTTGAGTCTTTGCCTTCTAAAAGGCGTAAAGTCATCAAACATGGTACACACACCTCCACTTACTAGACTTGTGATCATACAAGGATGAGTACTTAATCAAGTCAGAAAGATACTGGGAGCCCTTCGACTCCCATAGACACTATAGTTAACGATACTCCTTCGACACATTCAACCACAATGGTTGTAGTACCGGAGGTTCCTATCATCACTCTTGTTCATCCTATAGTGAATGCTCAACCTATAGCCACGAACCCTTTTGGGTCCCTTTTTCACACATCAGGCTACAATATTCAGTCCATCCCTACGGCCTCTAGCCCTTTTTCTTATGGTATGTCAAATTTCACATCGCAATTTTCATCCTCCATCCCAGCATCTAATATGAATACTAGTGTTGGACTTGAGGGCATGGCTTCTCCACATACTCCATTTTCATTTGGTGGTGCTCATATCCCACAAACGACTCCTATTGTTGGAAACCTTCCTCCTTTTCACCTTGAGTCTAATCCTGGTCCTAATTCTCCTAAATGGAGTGATCAACCTGGTAGATAAGTTGTTGCTTACGATCCATCCTTTACACCTACCTCCTTTGTATCGGTTCTGACCAACACGTTTGGCATGACGAATCCACCGTTATCCTCTGGATTCACACCAAGAGGGGGTCAGTTTCATACCTTGGGCAACCGCCAACCTGGAGCCACTTCAGCTCGGGGAAATTTTGACAACCCTCATCATAACATTCCTACTGGAATGGTTCCCAACCAATCCCTCATGAATCAATTCGGAGGAGGGTCTTACAATACCAGACAGGGCCATGGTGCATACCAGAACCCTAGATGGGTTGTGATTCCCCAACAATAATCTTTCCAGGGAGCTTGGGGCCATATGTTGCAACCCCATCTCCCTTTTCTGGCCACGCTCAATCTGCCATAACTATCTAGATTAATGAATGACCCTGTGTGTCATGATCCGACATGGCCCCCCATCCCCACCAAGATTCCTTCAGATATTCCAAAATTCAAAGGAAAGACTGGTGAGGATCCTGGTGATCACGTCACTATTTTTCACCTTTGGTGCTCTTTGAACTCCCTTAACGATGATTATATTCATTTAAGATTGTTTCAACTCACCCTCAAGGGGGTCTTCGCGAAATGGTATATAGAGCTACCAGAGGGGACATACATAACTTTTAATCGGATGGTTTTAGTCTTCCTCAACCACTTCCAATTGTCGGTTCATTACGATGTTGGCATAGAACTTTTGTCGACCTTCCGTCAAGACAAAGCCACCCATATCTCGGATCACATCCAAGAGTGGCATAGATAAAAGAGGTTGATCAAGGCCTACATACCCTCGGAATTCCTACTAGAGTGGTTCCTTAAGTCTCTACAGCCTTATATTTCTAAGGATGTTTCTACATCCGGGGTTACATCTGAAGAAGAAGAGATTTTTAAAGCCCAACAGTTAGATCTTATATATGCTCAGTCTAGGATGTTATATGAGATTCTTCCAGATGCACCAAGGTCAAACTATGACCCTAGACAAAAGCCCGAGCCTCATGCCAATGGCATTGTAGGATCTGCCAATGTGAAATCTGCAGAATTGGTGACAAGACAGTTGAAAGAATTGTCTCTAAACCAGTCTGTAGAAGGGCCAGCTTCATTTGTGTCCTCCACTCCCATTCAGTCGACAGATTTACATTCTATGTAGTCATCGACCAACCCGAATGGTAACCAACAACTAGGAGGGAATAAAGAGAAAGGATGTGGTAACAATTGTAAGGGTGGGAATAATAATAATAAACCCAAGGACAATGGTACTAATGAGAAGTCAAATAATAATGTTGGTGAGGGCAAGAAAGAAAGGCGAAAGGTGAATTTTCCCTGCAAGCTTTGTACAGACAATCACCTTACCCACTTATGCCCCAAACTTGCAAGGATCCTGGTGATCACGTCACTACTTTTCACCTTTGGTGCTCTTCGAACTCCCTTAACGATGATTCTATTCATTTAATAGTGTTTCAACTCACCCTCAAGGGGGTCGCCGTGAAATGGTATATAGAGCTACCAGAGGGGACATACATAACTTTTAATCGAATGGTTTTAGTCTTCCTCAACCACTTCCAATTGTCGGTTCATTATGATGTTGGCATAGAAATTTTGTCGGCCTTCCGTCATGACAAAGCCACCCATATCTCGGATCACATCCAAGAGTGGTGCAGACAAAAGAGGTTGATCAAGGCCTACATACCCTCGGAATTCCTGCTAGAGTGGTCCCTTAAGTCTCTACAGCCTTATATTTCTAAGGATGTTTCTACATCCGAGGTTACATATGAAGAAGAAGCAATTTTTAAAGCCTAACAGTTAGATATTATATATGCTCAGTCTGGTATGTTATACGAGATTCTTACAGACACATCGAGGTCAAACTATGACCCTAGACAAAAGCTTGGGCCTCATCTCGATGGCATTGTAGGCTCTTCCAATGTGAAATCTGCAGACTTGATGACAGTTGAAAGAATTGTCTCTAAACCATTATATAGGAGGGACAACTTCGTCTATGTCCTCCACTCCCACTTAGTCAGCAGATGTACATTATGTGTAGTCATCGACCAACCCGAATGGTAACCAGCAACCAAAAGGGAATAAAAAGAAAGGATGTGGTAACAATCATAAGGGTGGGGAGAATAATAATAAACCCAAGGACAATGGTAATAATGAGAAGTTGAATAACATTGTTGGTGAGGGAAAGAAAGAAATGTGGAAGGTGAAGTTTCCCTGCAAGATTTGTGCAGACGGTCACTTTACCCTCTTATGCCCAAAACTTGCAGAAGCTGTAAGGATTTTATCTCTACCGCTCATTGTGTTGACTAATCCTTTTCCACATAATCAGCACATGGCCTCGACCTCCTCAAATACCAGAAATGCGGAGAGTGGGAGTGAAAACCCACTGATGCAATATGGTGACCGTCTATGCATCAATATTGTTAAATTTGAGGTTGATGTAGCCACTCAGTCTCGCAATTATAGTTCTTTATAGACTCTACCTGGTTTAGAGTCTCCCCCTCCTCCGGATATGCCTTTATAGATCGAAAAACCAAAGCCCCCACCTCATATTCTGAAAGGAGTACTCAAGCGCTCTACCCACAATCCTAATGCTAGAGCTTCCCATAATTACTTTATTGTTGAGGATCTAGGTCAAACCCCTTGTGTGATGTCAGCTCTGGAGGTACTCTAGACGTGTCCTTCACAGAGGAATGCCTTATTATCTGCATTAGGAGCTCTAGATCATTGTGGCTCTAAATTTATCAAGTTTGACGTTATGGATGTGAAGCCTCGCTTGCCTTACCATGCGGCATTCCAAATCCACATGGGTTACTCAAAGTATACCATCAAACGTATTTTTGTTGATGAAGGCACTACAACATGTGTGATGTCCCTGGTTTGTTGGAAATCCCTCATCTCTTCGACCCTTTCTCAATATTTGACCATGTTGATTACTTTTGATGGTCGTTCCTTCCGCCCTCATGGTATTATTCCTACCTTCTCTTTCCAGTTAGGTGGGAAGACGGTAGAGGTGGATGTTGAGGTGGTTGATGCACCCCTCGACTATAACTTGTTACTGGAACGCAATTGGACTTATGCTATGACTGCAATCGTATCATCTGTATTCTACACTCTTTGCTTTCCTCGCAACAGAAAGATCGTGACAATCGACCAATTGTCATTTGCATATGCTATCCCCAATGCATCGATTAGACCATCGATCCCCGTGACATGACAATTCTCAGCGGACAACTGAGAATATTGTTGTTGGAATGTATTCATCCCTTATGGGTACCTTTGACTTCATGGCACCGGTTCATCATATATATGCCATGTCCAGTAGGTATGCTTCTTCAATGAGGTTTGTTCCTTTTTGCACTTCGTATTTTAATGATCCTTGGACCCTACCTTCCTCGACTACATCTTGCGAAGTTCAGTCACATACTGGAATGGCCATGCCACTATCGGTAGCAGAGATAGTGTATCAGGTTGTTCTTGACCCTTTCGTCGATCCAGATCCTGTTACCTCACAGACGGACAAGGAGGATCATGTTCTCGAGCCCATGTGGGCCACTTCATCATCTTGTTCACACGACTTCCTCGGTGATACTTTACCTTCATATGAAGCTATCGTAGAGGCCATGAATGGTTCTGACAGGGCCATCGGATTATATGCACCATCACTCTTATTTTCTCATAGAACTTGCTAGAATCGAACAAGATGATTTTAGATCTACCCTGAGTGAGATAGTTAGTCACGTCGTAGTTCCACTTGATATGCATGGAATTTATGTCGAAGGAAACATGGTGAGTATCTCTCCCACCGTCACGATCGATATCTCTCGTATTCCTGACAAGATTGAAAATGTATACATCAATGTGGATTGTTCGTCAGAATAAATTATGATCTACAACGAGCTCTTCAAAGAATTGTGCGATGTATTCGCTTGGTCATATGAAGAGATGCCAGGAATAGACCCTCGAATTGTCGAACATGAGATTAAAACCTACCTGAATGCTAAGCTTGTTCAACAACGACTTAGAGTTGTCAATCATAGGAAGGCCCCTGCTATTAAGGCACATGTAGAAAAAATACTTAACATTGGCTTTATCTACCCAGTTCCCTTGACTGAATGGGTATCCAACCTCATTTCTGTGAATAAAAAGCAAGGAACCATTCATGTATGCATGGATTTTCGTGACCTGAATAAGGCCTGTCCCAAAGACAACTTCTGGACACCCTTCATTGATTATATTCTTGATGAATGTGCGGGAAGTGAAATTTTTTCCTTTATGAACGGATTTTCAAGGTATAACCAAATTCAGATTAAGCCCAAGGACCAACATAAGATGACATTTATTTTTCCTTGGGGTACATTCTTATACCAGAAGATGCCTTATGGCCTTAAGAACGTCGGAGCAACCTTCCAACGAGCTATGACCTTTTCATTTCACGATCTCAAACATATAGTCGAAGCCTGTCTCGACGATCTCGCTGCTCACTCTCGTAAGAGAGTGGATCACCCTAAACACCTCCGGCTAGTTTTTTAAAATGCCACCATTATCGCATACGTTTGAACCCTCATAAATGCATATTTTTCGTTAGGTTAGGTCGACCTCTAGGATTTTTAGTCTCTGAGACTGGGATCATGGTAGATCTGTTAAAGATTGAGGTAATACTTCAATTGCCTCCCCCGCGCATTATTCATCAACTTCAAGGTTTACAGGGGAAAGATAACTTTTTACGATGGTTTATAGTGAACTATGCCAATATTACTAAGGGTTTCATGTGTCTCTTAAATAAGGACACTCCTTTTATCTGGGATGAGTGAGCCCAGGAATCCTTTGATGCTTTGAAGAAAGCATTGGTATCGATGTCTTTGTTGAAGTCTTCGGAATACTGTAGAGATTAATTGATTTATGTCACTACGTCCGAAGAGACGATTGGTATGGTGTTGGTTCATGATCCGAAATCGGATCCAGAAGCCTGATAGGGCTTGAAAAATGCTCAAAAATGAAAGTCCTCAGAATCCGACGAAACCAGTTCCATTGCGTCCGTCTCGTCTTCTTGATTCCGGTGGTATATTTACTTTGTCAAACGGAGTCCATATGGAGAATATATCGCATTCTGTCCGAAAAGTCAAACAGGCAAAAAATTGTTGACTGTGCAGTCCGTACAGTCCGTACGGATGCTGACGTGGCATGTCCGTACATTGACGTGGCAAGTCCGTACAGACGACATGTGGCAGGTCCGTACAGGCGACATGTGGCAGCCTCGGGTAGTGACACGTGGTAGGCAGATTTGGACTTTTTGGCGCACAGTTGGGCCAATCCGAAGGTGACACATGTCACCACTGAAAGGGTGACATGTGGCATGGATGACGTCAGCATCTGACATGGAGATCGTACGATGATGTGGCTCAGATGATGTGGCAGGTGACAAAGTCGTACGACAGCGCTGATGTGGCCGAGGTGACATGGCAGTCATCTATTGGCAGGTTCTGAGCGAATTATTTGTTGACACGTGGCGTTTATTGGGCAAGTGATTGGGTGCCACGTGGCACCCAGGTATTGGTTTATTGGTTTTGGTTGGTTAATCAAAAAAAATTGTGGTCGACCGAATTCGAACCGGTGACCTCCCTCCACCTTACGCCTTCACAAAGACCGTCGGACCAATGCGCCATTGTATGTTACTTAACATATATATGGGAATTAATATATATATGTTTATATATTTGTGTATTGCGCGGGGGGTCGGGCCGGGGCTTAGCCCCAGTCCATGGTTTTCTATGTCAACCATATGACCTTGTCAAATATATGCGCGCGCGGTTTAAATTTGGTTATGTTACGGTTACAACCAATAACCACGGGTATATGTTCCAGCCCGTGGATATATGGATGCGCCAATGTGACCGGGTGTTAGAGTGTGAAAGGGGCAGGGCCAACACATAGCCAAGGGCTAGCGCTCGTCCATATGAATATTCCATATGACCGTTAAAAAGGGCGCGCGTGCGGATGGAGGGGCTAAGCCCGAAATTTAACTATATTATAGTTAGAAAGTGGGTTTTCTAACCACTTTTTGATTTTTTAATTGTAATTAAGCCTATTGTTCATGGTTTTTGGGAGTTATTGGGTAGTTTTTTAGCCTAACTTCTTGGAGGAAGTTGGAGATGAGAAACTAACTTCCCAGCTATATAACCAAGGTCTGTTTGAGGCCATGGGGACAGCTTGGAGGGAATTTAGAGCAGAATTATGCTGAGGAGAAGCCAAGCCAAAGCCAGTTTGAGGCAGAGAAGGTGTTGAGGAGGAGATGTTGTCAGACCATTTCTGGGAGCTCCGGACGTCCGTTTTGTGTTTCGTTTTCTTTGCATGGTTCTAGAGATCTGGGCGAACATGACCAGATCATTATTGTATCCATTTGGAATTGCAGCGATGTACTTTTGAGCTTTCAAACAGAAATCAAGAAGCCTCCCTCACAGAGAAAAGGCCCTGAGACGTAGGCAAAGTTGTGTCGAACTCCGTTATCAATCTGTGTGTTATGGTTTGTTGTTTATTCTTTCATTTCAGATCTGCAAATGTATATATGGTTGTCATAATTCTTCTTCTTTCCTCATTCTTCACTAAGTTTTCTCAAATGGTTAATTAACGCATGCAAAATTAAAACTCAACCATAAGTCATTAAAAGATCTGGCAGATCATTTCAGGAGGATGACAAGCTTCGTGAGCACGTCACTTACTATCTTAGTCAAAACTTAGTCGGCCTTGAGCTCAAATATTCTCATGTTGAAAAGCTAGATTTGGTTTTCGTTCACGCAGTTCAACGATTAAGACACTATATATTGCTTTGTAAAACTATTGTGGTTGTCGATGTCAATCCATTTCAATACATCCTTACTAGGATTATCATAGGGGGGAAATACAATAAATGGATTGTCATTTTACAAGAATTTGACCTCGACTTCGCTTCTGCGAAATCCAAGAAATCACTAGTTTTTGCAGAGTTAATATCTGACTTCCCTCGGTTAAATGAGGATGTTGTTCATGTTGATTCATTTGCGGATGAACACATTTTCCTTGTCTCATTGTTTGACCCCTGCTTTGGAGATATTGTTGTCTATATTCAAACTTTGAAGGTCCCTCAGCATCTCTCAAGAGATGACCGACGGCGTATACGATACCAAGCTAAGAACTACCTTATTGTCAGTGATACTTTGTATTGTCGAGGGGTAGATAGTATCTTGTGTCATTTCTTGTGTCATTTCTTGACTCACGAAGAAGTTGAGTCTGTTCTGAATGAGTTCCAAGTAGGGCTTGTAGTGGTCATCTATTCGAGCTTGCGACAACAAACAAAATTTTACGATCTAGTTATTTTTGGTCGTCTGTTTTTAAATATTGCATCGAAGCGGTTAAGAAGTGTCACCCCTGCCAGCTATTCACTCAGAAAATGTGCTCACATCCAGCTCCTCTCCATCCATTCATTATCGTCGGTGGCTTCACCAAGTGGGGGTGGATTTTGTGGATTGTAACCCAACTTTGGTTGGGGGGTATCAACACATTATCATGGTCATAGATTACTTTACTAAGTGGGTTGAGGCCATGCCTATAGTTAAATCTGATGGTCAGACTGTTACTTTCTTCATGTTCAATCAAATTATATCCAAGCTCAAAATCCTGAGTGAGATTGTCATTGATCATGGAATTCACTTTCAGAATGAAATGATGAAAGAATTAGCATCAAAAATGGGGTTTATACATGGTCATTCTTCCCCTTACTACCCTCATTAAAATGGACAAGTAGAGGCTGTGAACAAGTCTCTCAAGGCCATTTTGCAAAAAACTTTCAGTCAGATAAAATCTGGCTGGCATATCATGCTTTATCCAACACTTTGGTCATACCGAACCTCGGTTAAGACTTCCACCCATTTTTATCCTTTACAGTTAGTGCATGGCGTGGAGTCGATCCTACCTATTGAATACAAAATCCCTTCTCTTATATTGGCAATTGCGCTCCTACCTGACACTTTTGATCTCAAACAATGCCTCATACACCTAGAGAATCTAGATGAGCAGTGTCGAGATGCCTCCACGGCTATCGAAGCAAATAAAAGACATGTCAAGGTCCAATATGATAAGTTTTTCTATCCTCTGCAGTATGTTGAAGGTGACTTGGTCCTTCTATACGACCAAGCCAAAGAACCACTTGGGGCAGGCAAGTTCAAACCCATGTGGCACAGTCCCTATATATTGCGACATGTCTTAGAAAAAGGAGCCTATGAATTAGAATATTATGAAGGGAACATGTTGGTTGAGCCCAGGAATGGGATCTATTTGAAAAGATATTACGCTTGAGCCCTAAGCTTGGGTGTAACTCTTTGTATACTAATGTAATTTAGTGTATATATATTTTCCCTCTTTTTTATCTTCATATTGCTTATCAAGTTTTCCCTTGGTTGGAAAATGTCAACATAGTCTTCGGTCTACTTAGGATTCAAAGATGGGGCCAGTTTTCATACACAGAACTTGGCTTCCACCACTTGGGTTTTTTACTCACCCGAGGGTCTACTGGTGTCTTCAGGTGGCGTTTTCCTAGGGCCATCCACAAATAATTTGGTCGAATATAGCGTCGTTATAGAACTTTTGCGTGATTCGATTTCACATGCTATTCACTCTTTAGTAGTTCGCCTCGACTCCTATTTAGTAGTATGTCACTTGAATGGCAGTTACCGTGTGCGTGACCCTACTCTACTCCGACGATTCTTATGGGTACAACTTTTGGAACGACGTTTTGATTTTATTACTTATCATCACATACCTAGAAGTTCTAATTATGTATCTAATGCATATGCTAATTTTGTTTTAGATTGGAATTTTTCAGATAACTAAAGAAAAGAAAACCCGTTCATCAATGTACACATTGTAATATAATTGAATCCAAAGATCAATGTTTTTATATATTTCATGTCTCCAAAAAATATGATGTTATAGTACAAAATTGGGGCTGACACCCTCAAAATACATATACGGTCGATCATACAATAATCATGAGATCTACGTCTGTGGCGCTGGATGTGTGTCATGATAGCATACTATGGTGTTTGTGAGAGGCTAAAAGAGTCATACCCAAGCATGGGGCACACCTACCACTTGTCGCTACATCGCCTCTGGAAGATCCTCTACCTGAACCACGGGAATTCTCGGTGTTAAACGAGACAGGTTTCCCTGCACATTTTGAAGCACTTTATCATCGTCCCCTCCCACTGGCTCATCCCTCTGGTGCCTCTGTCAGTGTCGTGGAAGTCCGTTTGACCATCGTGGACCCATGTCTACGTCACATACATGTTTAGTTAGTACTTGACATCATCCAAAAATATTTTTGTTTTCTTATACAAAAATACAAAAAAAATGAGATATTCAAAAACTTTGCCATACCTGTGTCTTCGTAGGTGGAACCTGGTGGTAACACCATGTATGGATCCCCTTTGAAGTCAATCCCTGCATAAGGGTAGTCCTCTAGAGCCATCACCTGTTGACTCCACCAAAAGAAAAACTTGTCGTTGTAGGGTGTTGGAACCCATCTACCACCTCCCTGTCGCCTCATCACCTTGGTCCACTGTGAAATGGTTGGATCATGAGGTCCATGTGGAATAATCTCAACTCTAGGGCCCAAGCCTAGAACCCGCTCAAAGAAAAAACTACACAGGATAGACGCGAACCTGAAGTTCCTCTTTCTACCAAGTTTTCAATTTGTTAGTTAGCTCTTCATATTGGCCAACAGTGAGGTGCAGTAGTCGTAAATTGTGGGTCGCAAGCACTCCAATGGATAGAACATAAGTGGCCTCGATTCCTGGTGCAAAGAGGTTGACCCTGTGATCTATGTCAACACTAGGACAACAAACTTGAGACTCAGATTGGTGATCACTCTGATCGAGAGTTGGCTCCCTACATTCCCGGTCCCTACAATGTAATGAGTGGCTATGTAATCCTATATGTTCATGCCACTCCCAGATTCTTTTGCTTTGAGGTTGACCACCTCACCCCGACACAACAATCTTGTCTAGAAGTATATGTCCTCAAATTCAATCATTAATGGTTGTCCATCAAGGCTCAAGGTTTTCGTACCTGGATCCCAATAGTTCACTAGCAGCTGAAGCAATCTCACTTGAGACCTCATACCTTTCAAAGCCAAAAAATTGTATATCCCACATCATTTTAAGGCCATCTGGGCCCCTGGATATCTCTCCACTGTAGCATCCACCTCTTCATGCTTTCTTTCTCTCCACTCTAGCACCATCCTACGATATTCAAACCATTTTTTGAGTTAGCAACATTTTAAAAAACTTTATCCACAGACATGTACGCGAGCTACAATTTACACAGTCGCGTATAGGGTTGCTTATACACTGGTTGTTTTGAAAACAGTCACATATAGGTATATGTATATGCGGCCCGATGATCTATATCCCGCGTAAACCTTAATTTCTAAGTTGCGCCCTAAAATGCTCAAAAAAGGAGACATAATTGCAAATTGTAATCTACTAGAAATAAAGAGAGGAGCAAGATGAATTACCTGGTCCAAATGGTTGTTGATTTCATCACTCATAGCTCCCGCAATCAACAATTGAAATTTAAAGGTAATTTGGTCCAAGACACACTATTTAGGTAAAATATTCAAATGGTATAGTAAAATTGGTTTTTTTTACTATTTATAGGAAATTTTTAACCACTTTGCATAGTTTTGATTGATATTTTGGCCTAATGGACTAATACGGCAGTGGAGGGAGTTGGTTTTGGTGGTTTTATCCAGAGATTCTTGCGGTTTTTAGAGCCATGTTGCCCATTCGTAACTTTGGACATGTATTTTCGTCAACCAACATATAGGATAGGTCCTCAATCCATTATGCACATTTGCATCATCCTATGACTACAGCTCATATGCCTTAGGTACAAACCCATTTAGTAGCGACACAAAACCTTCTTTCTGCAACTAGAAGTGTCATTATTAAATGGTAGAGACTTACCAAACATGGGTACCCTAGTTAGATCCTCTGCGACATTAGATGCCCATGCAGAGATTTTTGTCTATAGGACTGGGAGTCCCTTATAGCTAATACATGAATTTACAGTTGAACCTCGTTTATTACTCATAATAATGCTAACCTACACCTAGAGGGACTCCCAATGAGTCTGGTTTAAGCTCTTTTATGACTCTATCAAAAAGAGAAAAGATTTACGAGTGAACTTGTCTCTTTCATACTCATAAATTAGATTTGAAAGGATGTCTATTTGGTGTAAGTTTACCCCTTTTTCAAACCAAGTAGACTAAGATTATGAAAAAGGACATTTTTTTGTGTTAAGTTGTAATTGCATCTCATTCTCTTGCTTTCAATATTGATCCTATTGTCGGTTCTCGTTTTCGCATTATAAGCCTATCACCTTAGCAGTTTGCATCATCAGCCAAGTAGAGCCTTGTTTATATCCTTTGCAGCTTGACACCCTATACCCAATAGGAAACATTCCCCCGAGTGTCCATATCCCGCATGCACCTCCTTGCATTGAGCATAGGTATGTTCCACTACACGAACTAGTTGCTTACTTGTGACACTCGTTTCCTCCTATGTATCATAGCATTCATTTGACTATGAAAAAACCAAAAAAGATGGGCGGGAAAAGAATATTATCTTATATTGGCAACAGTCGTGTCACCTTTAAACAACGCACAAACTTTTGAGTCCACATGTCATCACAATTTTGGGTTTAGCATGACCTTAGGAAGTTGAGCTCATTACTTAGAGTTTACTCCAATGAGTGGTTACTCTTCTAGTCCCTATGGAGAGTTTGATTGGTGCCTCATGCATCACAAAGTTTCATCATTGAGTCTATGTTTCCAGAGTCCTCCATATGTCTCATGGTCTTGTTCAAAGGATATCTATCAACCTGTGTTGGCCATTCCTCGGAACTTTTGACTTTTCATGTCGGCCATACCCTCAGTATGTCTCCGAATTACATGAAGTTATAGTCCTATCGTGCACCCTAGTCCTACTTTCATCATTGGTAGGTAACCTTGAACCCAATAGTCGACATTTCATCATTGGTCGCTGACTAGGGGGTTTCCCTTGTGTTCGACAACAAAAAATCTATTCACACATCGGGATTCATGCAATGTCTTGGATTCCATTAGCCTTAATTGTGGTTTCCTTTCCTTTCTCAGTAGTTTTCATTAATGGTTTCTATTCAGAGGATTTTTTTTGTGTACCACTTGCATCTGGCACATGCAAAAGATGTACAGGGTCGTTGGTTCGTGAACATGTTCTTCATTCGATTTCTTCCAAATCATCAAGCTCCTACTTTGTACCTCGTGTTAAATGATGAGAGATGCCTCAATGCTCTCCTTTTAGTGGGTCTCCTTCCATTGACTTCAGACCATCTATTCTGGAAACAAGGCCTGAAGTCATATGATTACCTAGAGGCTTGCAGTCATTAGTGGCAGGTTCTTCCGCCATCGACAGTTGGGAATACATCAATATCTCATGCTCAATGGATTCTTCAAGTGTTCGACCTCGACACCTTTATTCACACTTGTAAGAATGTACTCAGAGCCTTGATACCTACTTTCATTGTCGGTAGGTTGTCTCATGTTTGTTAACGGTATACCTTAATGACCGATAATCAAACAAAGTCTCATTGTGTTCGACCTCAACTCCTTTATTCACACGATGTAGGCTTGCACCTTTGGCGGATCGTGTAGAAGACTTGAAGACATCAATTCATAGTCACATCTTTCCTAAGTTATTGCTATCTTCCATTGGACCAGTACCTATGTGACTTCAGTGATCATGGGGGATCAGATTGTACTCCATTGTATACAGATATCTTCAGATTGATTTTGAGACTGGTTTTACTGGGCCTTGTTTGTGACTATGAAAACCTTTATCATATAGCCACCTTTGTGTTACCTATTCATTTCCATGAACAGTTGTTTGATATATTTTCACATGGATCTGCAGTGTAATTCAAATTGGCAGCCATGTGTGCAAAGTTAGTACAGATTGTAATATTCTCATGAGCAACTAGTTCTTCCAAATGAGTCTCCATTACTCCACTTATGGGTATTATAATGTATTTCAACCATCGCAGATACTCCTATGACCTCACACATTAGTGGGCTTCTGTTATAGAAATATTTTCCACACCCTATGCAAAGTTGCTCAGAAGGCCTTTTTCCATTTCCCTATGTAGACTTGAAGTCCCTTTTTGAAAATCCCAGAGCTAAAAACAATATTTTTCCACATATACGCGCCCTAACTATTATACAGCATGTGTATACGCAGGTTGCACCATTACAGCCCGTGTACATCGGGTTTTGTGCCCAAAATTAAAAAATAGTGTCAGGTTTCCATGTCATGTCACGAGATCCATGATCCTTGACCTTCCATATACTTGAGTCATTCTGAATCGACCCTTCAGTTCCATTTGAAGGCTATAAATGGGTCATATCTGAGCTATGGAAAAGAGGAGAAGAATTCAACTTTGAGAGCAAAGTTACTATGGAGAAATTATTCACTTCATATTGAGTCTCCATCCCTTTTTCCTTTTAAGTCTGAACACATTGTTCAGCCCCCAAGCTCTTCCCTACTTGATTGAGAACCTTTTTGTCTCTCTTATATGAGCTTGCCTTTGGTGGAGGATTGAAGTGGTGGAGGCCCAGCTGGAAGGGACTTGGTTTCTCGGTTATGAACCGTTCTGACATGGAAGTTTGTAATTCATTCACTTATTTTGATTACATTTTAATAGAAATACTATTTTCTCGTCCAATTAATGTCTTGCAAATATTTGAATTATTATTCCATGGGAATATTTGTTATGAATATTGATGGATTATGCTATTGAATGTGCTAAATTTATATATTATCACCATATGCTTGTGTTTCTTGGTTGCTGAGGACAAGTTGCATGTGTATTTCTTTGGGTCAAGTGCTCAACAGTGGACTTCATCGAATGTCTACACAAGGTAGGATCTTTATCTTGTCTTGTTAGAATATTTGTTTATATACCATATCTGGGATTAGAGTTGATTTCTGGAGTCATTTGCATCTATTGTGGTTTACCCCATGCCATAGAGAGATTTTCCTCGTAACACCTAGCTATGTCCAAAATGACTCCATACTTGTTTGTCTCCTTAATAAATCTCTTTATGGTATTAAGCAAGCTCCTCGAGCTTGGTATGCCAAAATGGACAGCTTTTTTCTTGACACAGGATTTTCTATATGCCATTATGATCCTAATGTTTATACCAAGAAAGTAGGAAGTCATCTCATAATCCTTGTTCTTTATGTTGATGACCTTATCCTCACTGGTAGTGACCCAAAATTTGTAACTCATGTGAAACCTAACCCTAAAAAGAAATTTGAAATAATAGAATTAGGATATTTACATTATTTCCTTGGCCTTCAAGTATTGCAAAGCAAGGAAGGAATATTTATTTCCCTATTTAACTATTCTTATGACCTTCTTCACCACTTTCACATGGATGATTCTAAACCATTCCCTTCTCCATTATAGCCTGAAGTCAAACTTGTTGCCACTTGTAATTCTTCCAGAGTTAATGCCACTTTCTATTGTCGATTTGTTGGTAATCTCTTATATTTGACTCATACCCATCCTAATATTTCCTTTGTTGTTTGTATTATTGCTCAACATATGCAAACACCCCATGAAATCCATTGGAAAGCAACAAAGAAGATAATTCGGTATGTTTGGGGTATAGTTCAGTTTGGGATACATTATAGTTCATGGGGGACTCCTTTGTTGGTTGGTTTCACTGATTCAAATTGGGTCGCAAACCCTGATGATCAGAAATCTACTACAACTTCCGTTTTCAGCCTTGGTTATGGGCTTGTCACTTGGGCCTGTAAGAAACAACAGGTTATTTCTCTTTCTTCAAAGTAGCGGTTAATGCAAGTCAAGAAGCCTTGTTTTTATAACATCATTTGACACCACATATGCTCATGATGACTCATTAGCCCCAGTTACATCCCTTTCCCTAAAAAATCACCCTTTTCCTCCCTAAAATATCTTTAAAAATCCCATTTTTCTAGATGTATGTGACTCTCCTTAAAGCAACGCGCATACATACACGAATTTCTAGTTAAAAACCCGCGTACATGTTTAATTGGCTGAAAAAAAATAATAAATATTGATATTTCAAGTGGATTGACGAGTTCCCTAGGTTCCTGACCTCCTGTAGCTCATTCATAACTACTACAACTGTCAAAAGGGAGCATAAAAGAGAGCCTTGGGATGGAGGAAAAACATATCAAATAAATGCACCCTTTTGCTAGCATTTTCCTTATAGCCTTGCAAGCCCCTATTTCCCCTTGCTTCTGATATTGTCCCCCTCCTGAAAATCCTTGTTTTCAAGATTTGTGTTCCCCACTATCTTGTCAAGAAGAAAGGAATTGATTCCTTGGACATGTTGGAACACAAATATTTGGAGGTTGTGCATGTTATCTCAGGTCTTGGGTGAAGGAACTTGGAGCCTAGTTCTAGGATCGTGCTGCAACGGTTACAGGTTGTAACCAACCTCTATGTTATTATCAATAAAATATCTCTCATTCTCATTCATTTCTATTTTTTGATTCATGTTGTTTAATGGGATTATTATGTCTTGTTTTAAATCTATTATGCAAATTGAAATGATTATGTATGGTTAGTTAATACATAACTACCTATTTGCAATTGCATGCTTCTTTGTTTGCAGGAGTTTCAGAGGATCGTTGTGTAAGATTTTTGGAGTGAACTTTCTTAAGCAGGATCGACTTCAAACATTGGGTTCCATGTATGTTCTCTTTCCTATGTTTCGAAATTTAGTTGCTACAAGTAGTTATTTTTAAATAAATGCCTAATGAAAGTCTAAGAGAAGTCTTTTAGGGCACTGCTTCATTGTGGCCCTAACCCATAGCCATAGGAATTGGATTTCCATAATAAAATTGGTGACTCCACTGGGGATTCTCCCTTTTTGGGTTTTTAAGGGTTCTTTATTTTTGCATTTCTTTTGAAACGTTTTCTGTGTTTTAAGCCTTTATTCACCATTCTATGAATTTTTACAGTCCTTCCTGAGTGTTCCTATCCTTTCTCTCTCGGTTTGAGAGGACTTTTAAAGGTGTACGTGGTTTTATGTTGATACAATCACGTACATACATGACTTTCCTTGGAAAAAGTCGTGTACATGTTCTGAATCAAGATTTTTTACTCTTTTCACATCACTGGAAGTTGGGGTTGGTATGTTGTAGGGTCTTTCTAGGTCCTGTTGAATCTTTAGAGTTGTTGTGTGGTTTCAGAAATTGTTTTCTTTGTCTTCGAGTTCATAGGAAAATTCCAAAAATATTTTACAGCTTTCTTGTTTAATCGGGGTTGTTTTTGGATTTTAATAGTGTTAGGGTTTTAGAAAGATTCATTGGGTATAAGTTACATTTTGTTTTCTATTATTTCTTTTGTCATTTGTTTGCAGTATTTCTTCCCCTTTGCTTTCTTATTTTCTTCATTCGCATAAAATAAAAAGTGTAAGAGTGTGTGTTTCTAAATTTTTCTACTTACCCCTTTGCATTTGCCTCTGAAAAAGAAAATTTCATCATATGCATGTTTTCTCTTTGAATTCACTCTTGCACTTTCTATAAACAACAACAAAAAAAGATTTCGTTACTAGAGCTTCGACGAAAAGAATTCCAATCTTGTTAGTTGTCTTGAATCTGAAAGTTGCATTAGTAAGTGCATTGCATCTAAAAGAAAATTTGCATTCTTTACATACAAAAATAAAGATTTTTCTTTTGTTGAATTCCAAAGCGTTATTTACACTCATTTTTTCAGTGAAGAACTTCATTTTTCATTCGTGTTATTAAGTGTTATGTTTCCGTTAAGTCCATCAAAACATCATTCAGTTTCATTCTATACCCTTTTTTAGTAATTAACATCTTATAAAATGAACGCTAACTAAAATCATTTACGCATTTTTCATTTTATTAGGATAAACAAACAAGTTTAGGCTAGGGCCTTGGTTTAGGTTGGAGAATTGTTTTCTCCAAGGCCAAAAAAAAACTTAGGAGTCTTAGATAGGGAGTGAAAAACCTAAATTTGCATAAGTATAGTCAGGAATCTCCTCTAACACAAGAGTCAAACACGAGGTCATGTAAAGGAGAGTCAAGGAGATAACCCCTCCAAAGATTAACTGAACATATCGTGTATTGGGTGTTTCGTCAATGCCCTTACCTCCATGAGAGGCGATGCTTTAGAGGCTTCGAGCTTATCTACCGTGCCCATAGGTTAAATCTCGATTGTTGATTGTACCCGCCAGACGTTGACTATGAGTTGGTGACCTTGGTTTCTTTTCCTATGGATCTTAGAGGTGACTGCGGGGGGTTTCCCGTGGTACCTGGGGCGGACTCATATCACACTTTTCAGTATTGTTGGAGAGTTCCCCACGAAGCATGGGTACTTGCACTAGATAAGGATAGTTAGTTGAGTTTGGGGTAACTGCTTCTCACTCCTTCGTTCATTGGTTCATGGGACTTAATCAATCTGTGCCTTCGTACGGAAGGTCCCTTCCTCACTTCATTACTATTGTGATATCGGAACCTAATCCACCTGAGTCGAGATATTGGCAAGGTTGTTTGTGATTGTTGTTGCTTTTAGGGATTTTCTAGTGGTGTGTTCTACGATCGTAGATTGCTTAGGAAGGTGTGTAGGTAGTCGCCTAGATATGATAACTCAAAGTGGTTGATCAACTACCTCATTGATCAAGGATACTTCAAGGTCTTTCGCCTAAATAAGAAGTAGAGTTCAATCCTACACCTCCTCCTTTTAGGCATAGACTTAATCAATATGGTACTTTCTTACAGACTGGTCTGATCAAGATCGTAAATACAGAACTCACAGACACCAACGCTTCTACTCTGGAGGTTGTAACCATATCAGATCTTGGAGTTGAGGACTTCACTCAACCTTTAAATCCTCTGTTAACTGGGCCTCACGCTCCAATTGTTGTGTAGTTTCTGGCTCCCCAGTCGGACTTCACTGATAGTCACTCTCTTCGGTGGGCCATAATATAAGGTACTCCAGAAGTGTCGGGGGTCCCTACAACCCCAATGTAGGAAATCATCATCGAAGTAATTCTACCTCCTACTGTGTCCAACCAAACGACTAGCATGGTTCTGTCCACCATAGTCGTTTCAATCAGTAGCTCTACTTCGTTGATTGTTGGTTCCACTCAGCCTTTGGGTGAAAGCATTTATTTTCCTTCAATAACTAACACTTTTTCATTGGGTATGTTGTCGATGAGCATGCAGAACATATTAATTGGTTCTCAGTCAATGTCTCAAGCTTCTAACATCGGCACAAGGAATTATTCAATTCCCTACCAAGTTGTTTCATGGGGAAGAGGTCATATTTCACCATAGTTCCCCTCTGTCGGGAGCAGATCGTTCCCATATTCTGGCCCCAATCCTTCTAAGGGGTGGGGTGGTCCTGTGGGCAGCAGATTTCAATCCGCTAGCATGCCATCAACTTTGACTCCATTCACGTTTTATGGTGGGTTTAGAAGTAACCATTTCACCACGTCTGCAGTGTCAGTAGGGGACAACCCCTTCCATGGCCAGTGAAATCCCATGCAAGGCTCATTCTCTTTGCAAGGGATGACTCGAGGGGGAAAGCCCTTTATCAATCAAAATAACCCCATGCAAGGATTTTTTCCTTCACAAGGGGGGTTTGTAGGGGGGAACCCATATTTTCCATTTAGGTACCAGATAGGTGGAGGTTTTCCTCTATCTAACCAAGACCAATAAGGTTTCACCCATGGCTCTGGCATGTCCACAAAATCTTCCTGGCATCATGGTGCCAATACCAATCCAGGTTATTCTTTTCTGACTGGTCATTAGCTTGGAACTTCCAACATTCCTAGTTGGAATTCTGAGTCCCAGTCAAGGTTACCATTTCTGGCAAAGTTGAATTTTCGAGGCCTATTGAAGCTCACAAACAATCTGGTATGTCATAATCCAAACTAGTTGTCGGTTCCCACCAAGTTGTTGTATCATATTTCTAAATTTGAGGGCAAGCCTAGTGAGGATCTCAGCAACCACATAACGAATTTTCAACTATGGTGTTTGTTATCGCATAATTTGTACTTATCCAAAAGGATAAGGTTTAGGGAAGGAAAATTGGCGTAACGAGAGGACATCCTATCACTGTCACCTCAACATGATACCTCTTTCTATTTAGGGTTGATAGCCCAAGGGAGACATCCCCAGTGACCAGGGGTTTGAGAAGGCAAAGGTTAAAGTTTCTATGAAAATTTCCCCTCTCACAAGTCACATTGATCAAAAAGTCCTAGGGTTTTAACCAATGAAGTAATGAAGAATTAAGATGTACCTACCCAGAACAAAGCAACAAGAAAAGATATATTTTACAATTACAACTTGATGTTAGTACTTCATAAAACCATGGACTTTATCAATAAAAGAAATAGTTGATATATGGTGAAGCAAACATAAATTTATAGCAGAAATATTTATAAGACAATAGCTTCACAATAAATGCATTAAAATGGCTTGAATATGACCAAGAATAATTACTCATCAATACCAAAGTACTAGCATTTGTCATAAGCAAATAAGGCAGTGTATTAATCAACTTTTCATTGCTTTTAGGTGCTTTTAGTGTTGCAATAGATGGTTTTAGCTTACTTTAATAACAACAAAACATAGGTTAATATATTAGACTATTCTAAGGTTAGGAGTAGTTAGTAGAGAGATCAAGGTAAAGGTTTTGATAGTAGTTTATGTCAATCACTCAATGGCAAGGCTTAGATCAATGATTTTTTAGGGTAAATGGAGTCCTTTTAGGCAGCAGAAAATCTTGAAGGAAAAAATGATAATAAAATAACTAGAGACAAGAGGGTCAATAATTGAAGTGTTGGTAGCCCAAGGCTTAAATCACCAAACCCTAGGGGGGGAATGGCTACTAGGAAGTAGGTAACCCTAGGCCCTAGTAGTTTTCCTCCTTATTTAGCTCAAAGATGAAGTAGATGACGACTTAGATGAAGCAAAATGTGTGGGGCTATTGCAATGGCAAGGCCCTTAACAAAAGCTTCAAGAAAATTGGTTTTCTAGCATAATCTAGTAGGTGAAAGTTATTAAGGCAAGGACAATAACATGTGTTTCATCCTCCTATGGTTTTAAGCTAGCAATTTCATAATCTTAGTATCAATGCAAGATAAATATAACTATAACCATTCAATGAAGAAGAATTGCATAAAATTTACTTACATTCACCATAGTTGAACACTTCCACCAAGAAAAATGCCAAAATAGTCCAAAATAAGCCTCCTTCAAGAAGTGCGCACCAAATTTCAGCCAAGTAACCCTAATCAGGGCACAAATTTCAGACTTCGCACTTGTTTGAGTGAAATATGATGAGAAAATACAAGGGAAAATCCCTTATTTATACAGTTATAATGACCAGAATTAGGTAAAAAAGCCTGACATGGCCAGTTTACACGTAATATCCAGTTTTTACATTAAATGACAAATTAAAACCCTAAATCAAGAAGAAATGGTGACATCATGCCCCTTTAGGGTGATGTTAGGCCTCTCAAGTGAAATGTTGGCCTCGAGGAGCAAAACGTTAGGCCACCCAAGGCCTTTGGATCAAGCTAGACGTGCCACTTGGCACACAACTGCCTCCAAAGTGTCCATCAAACATAGGGTGATGTCAAGGGTCACAGAGGTGACATCATGGGCCTTCCAAGGCCTACATCATAGTGGGAGAGAAAGACCCCCTGGGTCCAAGCCTCCCAATCTATCTCTGGTGGAATGACCTCCTCTCTCTCTGGTGCAAACCTCTAATCTGTCTTAGCCCCTGGTTGGGGTCTCAGCATCCATCTGGTGGGCTTTATCCCTATGGAGGTATGAACTAATCATCTCCCCATGCGTACCTATCCATCAAGTGTGGCCCTGTAACAAAAACAAGTACACCCTCCATGGGCTCATAAGTCACAGGGATCATAGCAATGTCAATCACATCTAATAATCAAGTTATTTAAACATGTGCATAAAACCCCCTTTTCCCAGACCAGTGCTCCAAGACGTTATGCTACTCTACAAGCCAAGTTTGGAGAGGACATCAGGAGGTCCTATTGGGCTGATTCTCATTAGACATGGGATATTTCCAGATGAAGGCAAATTCAGGCCATGTAAGTGGATGAGGTGGTGTAGGGATGTTTGAGCAATGGGTGTAGTGATGAGAGGGGAATGTATGGCTTACGTGTGGGTGCCTCTGAAGAGGGTGAGTTGCACCTTGTCGTGGATTCAAATGTTTCCAAGCTCATTCAATGTCTTTTATCTTTTTTATCTTATTGCTTTTTCTTTCAAGAGACTAGTTAGGGGACACTGCCCTGGCGTGGTGACCAGTGATGATGATGTTACCCACAAGCATTTCACAGAGATGAGAAGGATAGCTCATGATGAGACCCCCTTTCCCTTTTCTATGCCACCAAGAGCCACTACCCTGGCGTGGTGACTAGCTAAATGGTAATGTCATACTGTTTCATTCCCATGGACCTAATTATTGGCTTGTGATGAGACCCCTTATCCTCTAACTAGGTCTTGATTTTATTATTTTATGGGTCCCTCTGTTTCTTGCTAAGAATCCTTTTATTTCTTTCTCGGGGATCCCTGGGCGAAGCATCTGAAGGTTTTGTTCTTTTTGGATTTTATCTTTTGCCAGCTACTTTTACCCTCTGGGCCTTTAGCCCCTTCTTACCACAAGGTAAGGTACAACCCTTTCCTAGCTTTTCAAACCCAATGATTGAACCAGTGTAGGCAATGGATGAGAGGGAAAAAAGATGAAAAGTGATAAGTATGGTGGGAATGGACGATGACCTTTCATGAACCCACCCAGTGGTAACTCAAACCCTATGGGAACCAACTCGCTAGGGCATCCTGTCATTCCACCCAGGTGTGGAAAAGTGGAAAGGCATAAGGTCCAATCACACGTTAGAAGTAAAAATAATTGAATGCACATATTCAAATGTTTTGAGAATCATAGTGACACATACCATGATACCTGGACTCATTACCTCATGGAGCAAGACCCATTGTTGTTGAAGGACCAGGCCGATGGGATGGATGTTGTTGTTGCTGACAAGGTGGAGATGCTAGAGAATAAATATGGGCCCTCGAGTGCTAGGCTCAAGTCAATATGCCTCTCGGTACTCCATGTCTAGGACCTGTGGGCCTCGATACATAATTACCTTAGTTATCCCTAGGCTAGGGGATAACATTTGGCTCCAACTCGGGGACATGTGCTCACCATAGAGCGCATGAGAACTTCAGCATCTCTAGCATGACCTGTGACCTGCTTGATCTCAACAAAATATTATTAGTAATCATTTGGAGTGGTGATATCACCCCTGGCTCACATATGGTATAGTAAATGAAAAATAAAAAAACATGTATACAAATGGAAATAAAACTACTCTAACATGAAATGCAGATGGTATATACAATGAATGAAAATGCCTACCTACTTACCTCTACTTACTTGTTGGTTGAATGTTAGGTGTAATCAAATAACCAATGAAACCATCCTAGCAATGTCTCACAATACCTGCCTCTATGCTTCATCATAAACCAAAATAGTGATAAGTTAAGAACAAAAATAACATGAGTTAGAGAATATATTGTATCATCGAAAATCATAAAGTCTATCTCATGGAGGCGGGAGGGAGGGACAAAATTATGCCAAGTCATACTCTCAGGAAATTGCTCAATCCATGTGATAAAGGGATCATGAAAAGTCAAGGGTTCAAAAGACCGACTCAAAGAATTTGAATGTTGGCTACCTCGAACATCTTCACCACCTGAGGCCTGGGAAGGGATTAGCAAGAACTGAAAGGATGACCAACAATTTCTTAAGGGGAAGCTGGAAGATTGTGATAGTAAGCTTCTTCTTGAGGTACTCAACCTTCCCCTAAATTCCAAAAGGAGGTTTTGTCCTGCAAAAGACTTGGGATAAGGGACATGTTTCCAAACCATACCTTTAGTGACATAGCGAGGTAAAGTAATCAAAGGGAGGTGGAACATCTTATCACAAGTACCCTGCTTCAGGCAAGAAACTCCCTCACTCTCATCAGGATCTGAGCACAACAATAGTTGATAATTTTCTTCATATAATAAATCCAAGTGCTCAAAGGAACTATCATCAAAGTCCTCAAGGTATGACCAAAAATTATTAGGAGAGCATAGAATCAGGTCATCCTTGGGTGTCTGAAAAAAAATTGTAATCATGTCATGTCCTTGTTGCCAAATGTCAAGTTTATTAGTAACTTCATGTGATAATGGTAAAGGAAAATTTTTTACGTGACCCTCAATTTCGTAAATGGGATCCCCATCATATCCAATCACATCCCAATTACGCTTCCTGACATGTATGAACTCTTCAATCTTATCAACAAAATCATCATCTTCATTATAGCATGAAGGGGTAAAAACATCCAACACTTCTTCACTTTCCACATCATAAGATAAAGAATCATTAAAAAATTGGAAAGGGAAACAACTCACCTTGGTTACTTCTTCTTGTGTAGCAGCTTCAAGTATTTGGATGACTTTATCAAATGGAAGACTTGCTTCTACATATTCAATTATACAACAAGGAGGATCTACTTTGCCCGAGGATTCCATTTCTCCTTCACTCTATGAATCGTAGAATAAGGTATTATCAAAATCATGAAAAGGAAAGTGACTAACCTCATCCTCTTCTTCTTGTGTAGGAGGAATAGGCTCGTGGATGGCTTCATCAAAGGGAAGAGCACATATCGATACTTCATCATCGTGTTCAAGTTCCATCTCCTCAAACATGTCTTCATTATTCTTGAAGAAAAATGAGCAATCCTTTGCTCTTCCTTGTGGGACTGGAAAACCTCATCAAGATCATTCCCCTTAGCCTCTTGTTGTTCAATGGTTTGTTCCCCTTATTTTTGGAAATCAGCAGTAAAGGTCTCAAGGGAAACTAATTTCTCCAAACTAAGAGTTTTTGAGGTAAAGAGGTGTCTTACCTGGGACAAGGAGATATTTTCCTTGATTCTTGTAGAGATGTTGTGAGCTTCATCGAGCATTCTTGGGCCCTTTTTACTGAGGGGAACCCCTACATGCATTAATATTTCCTTAGTATAGAGACGAATGGTGTATTTGTTTTTAGGACGATGGCTTCCAGGAATTCGATATAGTATATCCTCAAACCTATCATGGAACTGTCTCGCAGTTTCATTCTCAGTTTGTTTTATATGCGTGAGTCTTCTTAGTAGTACTGGGATGTCTTCCAACTGAATACCCCATATTTTGAGAAAGGTTTCTTCCAATTATTCCATAGGTGTGATGCTAGCATCAGGTAGGTTGGCATACCACCCCCTAGCGTTTCCATGACGAGTGGCGGAGAAGAGATTCATTTCCAAAACTTCAGCACCATCACTGATAGGGTGGAATTGAAAGAAAGCCCAAAAATCACCCATATGATAGTCGGCTCTCTCCCTATCACTACCAGTGAACCTAGGGAGGAAATTTTCGTACTTAGGGGGAATTTTCCTAGGGTATCCCAGGATTTTACTCATGTCCAAGGGTTTGAAATTTCCTTGGTCCCATTGAGAAGTCACGGTTGGCTTTGTCATTAGTGGAGTCGCCAAATAATTTTCTTGAAATTATCAAAGGGATGAAGGGATCACCCTCAATGGAGTCGCCAGGTAATCTTTGTAAAGTAAAGGATTTTGAGAAAAGGCTTACTGAAAATTGTCATCTTTGAGGAGAATTGACTCAGTGTTCCTCGGAAGCAGCGCCAAAATGTTATTGCACAATTTGTACTTATTCCAAAAGATAAGGTTTAGGGAAGGCAAATTGGTGTAATGGGAGGTTATCCTATCATTGTCACCTCAATGGGATTCCTCTTTCTATTTAGGGTTGATAGCCTAAGGGAGAAGTCCTCAATGACCTGGGGTTTGAGAATGCAAAGGTTAAAGTTTCTATGAAAATGCCCCCTCTCACAAGTTACACTGATCAGAAAGTCCCGAGATTTTAACCAATGAAGTAATTAAGAATTTAGATGTCCCTGTCCAGAACAAAGCAACAAGAAAATATATCTTTTGCAAGTACAACTTGTTGTTAGTACTTCATAAAACCATGGATTTTATCAATAAAAGAAATAGTTGATATATGGTGAAGCAAACATAAATTTATAGTCGCAATGTTTATAAGACAGTAGCTTCACAATAAATGCCTTAACATTGCTTCAAAATGACCAAGAATCATCTAGAAAATAGCCTAGTTGAACACTTCCACCAAGAAAAATCCCAAAATAGTCCAAAATAAGCCTTCTTCAAGAAGTGCGCACCAAATTTCATCCAAGTAACCCTGATTAGGGTGCAAATTTCAGACCTCACACTTTTGTGAGTGAAAGATGATGACAAAATACAAGGGAAAATCCCTTATTTATATAGTTACAATGACCAGAATTAGGTCAAAAAGGCCGACATGGGCAATTTACATGTAATATCCAGTTTTTACATTAAATGACAAATTAAAACCCTAAATCAAGTAGAAATGGTGATGTTAGGCCTCTCAAGTGAAACGTTGGCCTCCAGGAGCAAAACGTTATGCCTCCCAATGCCCCTTGATCAAGCCACACGTGCCACTTGGAACACAACTGCCTCCAAAGTGTCCATCAAATGTTGGGTGACACAATGGTCACAGAGTTGACATCATGGGCCTTCCAATGCCTACATCATAGTGGTAGGGAAATACCCCCTTGGGTTCAGGCCTGCCAAGCTGTCTCTAGTGGAACGTCCTCCTCTCTCTCTATAGAAAACCTCTAATATGTCTCAACCCCTGACTAGGGTCTCAGCATGCATCTGGTGGGATTTAGCCCTATGGAGGTATGAACTAATCATCTCCCCATGTGTACATGTTCGTTGGGTGTGGCCCTACAACATCAACAAGTACGCCTTCCATGGGTTCATAAGTCATAGGGATCATAGCAATGTCAATCACATCTAATAATCAAGTTATTTAAACATGTGCATAAAACCCCCTTTTCCCAGACCAGTGCTCCAAGACATTATGCTATTCTACAAGCCAGATTTGGTGAGGACATTAGGAGGTCCTATTGGGATAATTATCATTGGACGTGGGATGTTTCCAGGTGAAGACAAATCTAGGACATGTAATTTGATGAGGTGGTGTAGGGATGTTTGAGCAATGGGTGCAGTGATGAGAGGGGAATGTATGGCTTGCTTGTGGGTGCCTTTGAAAAGGGTGAGCTGCAGCTTGTCATGGATGCAAGTGTTTCCAAGCCCATTCAATTCCTTTTATATTTTTTATCTTATTGATTTTTCTTTCAAGAGACTAGTTAGGGGACACTGCCCTAACGTGGTGACCAGTGGTGACAATGTTACCCACAAGCATTTCATGCAGATGAGAAGGTTGGCTCGTGATGATACCCCCTTTCTCTTGGTTATGCCACCAAGAGCCACTACCCTGGCGTGGTGACCAGCTGAATGGTAGTGTCATACTGCTACATTCCCATGGACCTAATAGGTTGGCTCGTGATGAGACCCCCTATTCTCCAACTCGGTCTTGATTTTACTATTTTATGGGTCCCTTTGTTTCTTGCTGAGAAGCCTTTTATTTCTTTCACGGGGATCCCTGGATGAAGCATATGAAGGTTTTGTTCTTTTTGGATTTTATCTTTTGCAAGCTACTTTTACCCTTTGGGCCTTTAGCCCCTTCTTCCCAAAAGGTAAGGTACAACCCTTTGCTAGTTTGGAAAAACCAATGCTCGAACCAGTGTAGGGGATGGATGAGAGGGAAAAAAGATGAAAAGTGATAAGTATGGTGGGAATGGACAATGATATTTCATGCACCCACCCAGTGAAAACTCAAACCCTATGGGAACCAACTTGTTAGGGAATCATTTTATTCCCCCCAGGTGTGGACAAGTGGAAAGGCATAAGGTACAAGCACACGTTAGAATTAAAAAGAATGAAATGCACATATTCAAATGTTTTGAGAATCAGAGTGACACATACCATGATACCCAAACTCATTACCTCATGGAGCGAGACCCACTGTTGTTGAAGGACCATGCTGATGGGATGGATGTTGTTGTTGCTGACAAGGTGGAGGTGTTGGAGAAGAAATATGGGCCCTCCAGGGCCAGGCTCAAGTCAGTATGCCTCTCTGTACTCCATGTCTAGGAACTGTGGGCCACGAGACATAATCTCCTTAGTTATCCCTAGGCTAGGGGATAACAGTGTTCATCAAAATCATTAAAAAATGATTCAGTCTGGTTATGCCTTTTCCAATGCACTCTTACGGAAGTTGCGACTAAGTGGTACATTGAAATCGACATTGCATCGTTCCACACTTTCCACGATTTTGCATTGGCTTTTCTAAACCATTTTCAAGTACTGATCCGGTACGATGTCGACGTCGACCTTCTCTCCACCTTGAAATAGGATAAATCCACTTATATCTCAAATCATATCTAGGATTGGCGGAAATGGAAGAGGATGATTAAAGCCAAAGTTCCTCCATAATTCTTGTTGGAGTGGTTCCTTAAGCCTTTGTTGCCAGTCATCTCCAAATATGTATCCACATCAGGAGTTTTTTTCTAAGGAAGATGCGATTTTTTGGGCCCAACAGCTAGACTTGATCTATTCATAGTCTAGGCTCCTGTACGAAATTATACTAGATGCACCATGACTTGGTTTCAATCCAACGAAAATGAAATATGGACCTCATGTCGATGGCATTGCAAGCTCTACTCAAAGAACGCTCATAGACTTGGTTGCTAATCAAATGATAAAACTCTATATCCAAGCTTGTATCTCTAGTGTAGCTTCAGTTATGACTGCCCCCTCCCAAAAGTCAGGTGTACATAGTGTGTAATCGACAGCCCCAAAAGGTACCCCAACAACCTGGCTAGAAGAGAAAGGGTAAGGACAAGAAAGGAAGGGGAAATAACAACAAGAATGTTAATAAACCATAATCTAATTCTAGTGGGGGCAAGGAGGAAAAGAGGAAGGTCAAGTTTCCTTGTAAACTTTGCAAAGAAGATCACCTCACTCGCAAGTTCCCCAAGACGGAGGAATCCCAGAGGTTTTTAGCTCAACAACAGCCTGCAGTATTAACGAATTTGTTCCCTCATGGACAAAACATGGCTTTAGGATTTAATTTTGGGAGTCAGCAGGGGGGTAACCAGGGCTCTCCCCCGCCTGAAGGAACACCATCGAATATCTATATGTTGAGATTCAATGCTTATCTATAAACTCAAGTGCATAATTATGATAAACATGAGTTTGGGTCAAAGAGTAAAGAAACCCCCAAGCCGAAAGGTCCTTTTCATATTGAAAATCCTTCTAGGATTGATGGCATGCCTCACATGCCCAAAGGTGTGTACAAGATAACCTCACATAATCCTAATGCTAGGGCCGCTTAGAATTATTCCATTGTGGGAGATTTGGCTCAATCATCATGTGGGATGTCTTCTCTTGAGGTACTCCAAAGTTTCTCGGTGCAACAGAGTGCATTACTTTCCACTATCGGGGCTAAGGATGCCTTTATCTCACAACAAATCACGATTTACCCTTCTAATGCCAAACCTCGCCTCCCTTATCACATCGCTTTCCAAATTCAAGTGGTTTATGCCACAAAGAATATTTTTAGGACAATGATCAATGAGGGGGAATCGATGTGTGTGATTTCGCTCTCTAAATCATGGTCATGAGGGCCCTTCCCTTCCCTTATCATGTCTCTCATAACAAACAACGACATTGTATAGACACTGAAAGAGTCACACCCAAACCTGTGGTACTCCAACTACATGTCATTTCATGTGCTTCGTCATTCAAAAAATCTTCAACCTGTATCATTTGCACCAAGCGCACCAATCTCTCTAGATTCCTCTGGACATTATCCAATACTCAGTCTGCATATCCATGCAGTTAGCCATCACGACCACGTCGACCATGCAGAGGAAACCCCTCAGGTCGCCTCGGTCCCACATTTGTACGATCAAACAATCATATTATTATCTTGATCCACACAAGAACATTTGCTTATTTAATTATAAAAATATAAAAATGAAATAATTTAAAAAGAAAAAAATTTATACCGGTATCTCCATAGGCACTGCTAGGAGGAATAGGAATCTATGGTTCATTGCAATAATCTATCCCTCCATAGGGATAATCCTCGATCGCAACCACTTGGTGTGACCACCAAGAGAAAAATTCATCATCCTAGGGATCGCCTAGTTATCCCCCTCCCTGTCTCGGGAGTGCCTTGGTACAGTGGTACACCATGCCATCTCTCTCATAATGCAGATGAATGTCCACTCTTGACTCATCATGGGTACTCTCTTAAAGAAAAAGCAACACAAGAGGCTTCCAAACCCAAAGTTCTTCATTTTTCCTTGCTTGCATCCTATTAACTGGGCCTTCATGCACATCAATAATGAAGTACTCTGATCATATAATATTGGACTTAAACATTCTCATGCATAGAAAATCATCACTCTTGAAGCCATATGTAGTGATGTTTATCCTATAATCCGAGCAATTTTCAACCGAGGCTCTCAATCTGCTTAATTGGGACTTGGCTTCCAACTTTCTCTGTCTTGGTTGAGCAATATAAAGAAATGTATCCATTGATCATTAGACAAATCAATGATTTTCCTTTTAATTTCACTATGTCAATTCAACAAGGCGTCCCAGTGAGGAAATATATATCCTCAGTCTCAATCTTCATAAATTCCCCCCTAATCATGAAAGCATCTGCTTCAAACTCCCAATAATCTATCAATGTCCCAAGCAATTTGTGTTGTGGTATAATTCCATTACAACAAAAGAACTTGTTCAATATGCATCATTGGAGGGATTATTGAGCCTCCAGGTCATCCATGACCTCATTGTCAACATCTCCATGTTCCCTTTCCCTCCATTCAATCACCATCCTGCAAAAATTTTCCAAATTTTGAGTTAAAATTTAAATTTTTGAAGGTTTACAGGGATATATGTGATTTCATTTTAGGAAAGTTGTGTACATATGCGAATATCACTAAAAGGGACCGTGTACATCCTTTTATATACGTGGATCGTGTGAACAAAGGCCGCGTACATCATCGTTTTCCCTCAAAACACATTTAAACACTTCAAAAATCACTAAAAAGAAAAAACTTAGGGATGAAATTGAAGAAGAGGAAGTGGTCTCTTACCTGGTCCAAGTGGTTTTGGATTATGAGCTTTGTGAATCCCGTACTGATCCTCGGAAGGTTAAAAGATAAAAGGGGCTCCCAATGCTCTCCAAATGGTAAAAAGTAAAATGATATGGTAAAACTGAGTTTTTCACCTATTTTAACCCATGTTTTCCACTTTTTGTGTAGTTTTTTACCCCCTTTTTAACATTTTTACATCGTTTAGACTAATGTAAGTATTTTGGAGGTGTTTTCTTGTGCAGTTATCTTTGAGAGATATCTTTTTCCACAAATATTTTTATATTTGGTGGTGTTTTTTGAATTCTTCAGCAAGTATCGTGCTCTTTACTGGCATATAGGGTAGATTTCATTCCGCCTGCAATATGCATGTATCTGTATCGCTCACATACTTGCCTTAGGATCAACCCCATTTGTTGCAACATTATACCTTCAAGTTTCTATAAAGGTTTCGTTTATGGATGGTAGAGCTTACCTCTTCATGGGTGCCCTAGTTAGCTCCTCACTAGCCATTTTGGCACCCATGCTGTATTTTTTTTGTAGGCTCAAAAGCCATGTCTAGTCCCGCCATGACTTTGTGTCGAAGCTTCATATCTTCTTCTCATATATTCCTGACCAGTTACCCACAGGGATTCCAAAAAAAATAAAATGTGTTGAGTTGTATTTGCATTGCATATTGACCGCTTGTGTTGTTCTGGCCTAATATCGACTTCGGCGTGTTGTTATATAGCCAATTGTATCTGCATTCTCAAAAAGTTATCAGCCTTGCGATACTATCCTTTGTGACTTGACACCTATATCCCTAGAGGAAGATTTCCCCCGAGTGTCCATATGTTGCACATGCTTTCCTTGCATTGAGCATAGGTGTGTTCCTTGCGCTTGGAACTAGTTTGCTTATCCATGACACTTGTTTCCTCCACTGTATTAAAACATTTTTTTATTCTTTTTCAGGCTTTATAATATGAAAAAGACAAAAAAAAAATAAGAAGGATGAGAATGAGTCTTGTTTTTGTATATGGCAGCTACTTATGTCACCCTTGAATATAACACAATCTGGTGAGTCATTTACCTCATTATTGGGTTTAGTATAGATTTAGGAGTCCTTTTTTCTCATTTTTTTAGCATAATCTCCTATGTATGGTTATTCTTCCAGTCATAAGGAGCATTTTTCGATGCCTCTTGTGTCACAAATGTATCCCAGTTTATAATCCATGTTTCCTAAGTCAATTTTTGTGTCATGTTTCTGCTCGAGGGAAGTCATCCAATGTCGGCCATTCTACAGAAACCTTGACCTTTCAAGTCGGACTTCCCGTGTTAGTCAAGTATTGCTTGGTATCACAAGTATCTTTGTCTCTCACTTGTGCTAGTATAGAAGGTCCCCATTGACTTCTTGTTGGCAGGTCTGCTCTTATCAATTACGACTCATTGCTCTAAGAGTATGACCTATAGTTGCACCTTGGGCCTATTTACATCATTGATAGGTGACCTTGCGCTCAGCAAATGACAAACCATCATTGGTCATTGACTGAGTGGTTTCCCTTATGTTCGACGTCAACAACCATTATCACACATAGGGATTTGTGTGGTACCTTAGTTTCCATTTGACCCCATTGGTGGATTCCTCATCTTTGTCAGTAGTGTCCATTATTGGCTACTATTCGGAGAGTCTCTATAGTGTGTTATTCCATCTAGTGTATGTTGAAGTCGTACCTCAGTGTGGTCCTTACAATCTTTTCATTCAAGTCCTTCCAAATTTTTGGCCTTCTGCTACTCCTTGTACTGGATGATGATGGATGCCTTAATGCCTTCCTTCCAACAGATCTCTTCCTAT